>JBBPJQ010000069.1:0-53207 GCA_038088795.1 Boletus rex-veris
CCTGGTGAAGCTGTGGTAGTACTACTAGTAGTACTACCACTGGCAACAGTAGACACTCGAGTCAGACCGACGCGCGTCACGTGAGTGCCCCAGATCGCATTTCCGAGTCCCGGGCGCCAGCCTGGGCCATTCCGAGTCCCTTCACTGGCACTGGCAAGCTCCTGCCGCACTCCTAAATTGCTTCGTGGGTATGAAGAAAAGATACATACTGCTCCTGGTAATCTTTTTCTGTTTCATGACTTCGTCGTTCCATTTCCAGTGTGGGCCCCCATGTGATCGCTCTTTTGAAGTGTCCAAGGCGCGGACATTGCACCGCAAACACTGTCCTATCTATCAGCAATATATACACCAACGTCAGCGACGGTTACACCCCACCTATGATCTCCCCCAACCTGTATCCTCATTAGAGCCGCCAACCAAGAGACTGAGAATAGATGAGCTATCGTCCCCTGATATGGCAACGGTGAGTGAATCACCTTTGATCTTCGAGTCTCCCAGATTATGCTGATGCTGCATATTGTAGGCTTCGACATCTTCCAGTTCCTCAGACCCTGCCGTCCGAGTCACAGCAGGTTCATCGGGTGGATTAGATCCCGGTCCAACTCTCCCCACACGTATTATCGATCCGGCAAGTTCTCGCGAAGAAGAGATCATTTCATTTTCCCCTGCAGCAGCAGTGCCTGCTTCCACATTTGCAAGTGGACACCCTACTCGAACTCGCCGTCTTCCCGCAAGGTATCGGGACCAAACACCTGAAGCACCACCACCAGCTACAGATGATTCGGCTGCGGGTCCCTCTCTGATTCGTCGGGTTCTCCTCCATGTCTTCGACTCAGTCCGCACCGCATTTGATTCCTTCGGGATCGCACGAGAATATCGTCACCGCCCCTCATTTGATCCTGACTCCTTCCTCTCTGCGGATGAACTGTCACAAATACCCGGATGCAGCTCCGAACCTGGAAGCAGTGCACTGAGTACGGAGGCGAGAGGGAAGCCACCACCTTGGCCGTTCAAAAACATGAGTACATGGTACCTGATGTCTTGGAAGCTGACAGGAGGAAGCGAGAAATCCGACAACGAACTAAATCAACTAGTTCATACATTTCAAGCCGAGGACTTCAATCTGGATGATCTCAAGGGTTTCAATGCACATACGCAAACCAAAATGATGGATGCGGCAGAGGAGGAGGCTGCGATGGACTCTGAAGGTACATTCAATCAAGACGGCTGGCAGACGACAACGGTAACGATCGACGTTCCAACGCGTGACAAATGTCCCCAGGGACCTGGAAATGGGAAGACGTTCTCGATCTCAGGCTTCAAGTATCGTTCTCTTACCGGTGTCATTCGTACTGTATTCTGTGAGGCAGCATCCAAGTGGTTCCACTTTACGCCTTTCAAATGGGTTTGGAAGTCTCCGGTGACGGGAAAGGAACAAAGGTTATATGATGAACTCTACTCAAGCGATGCTTGGAATGCCGAACACGACAAGCTTCAGAAGCAGACACGTTCAGACGGCTGCCAACTCGAGAGAGTTATTGCTGGCCTCATGTTCTGGTCGGATGCTACCCAGCTGGCCCAGTTTGGTCACACGAAGGCCTGGCCCATTTATATGTTCTTCGGTAACCTATCTAAGTACAGACGTGCTTCGCCGAACACCGGGCCCTGTCACCCAATCGCTTTCATACCCTCAGTAAGCGTACAAAAAAATATCACATGTGCTTCACTGATCGTACTCTTTTAGCTTTCTGAGTCTCTCTCATGCTTTATTGCAAGCTTTTCAAACAAGAAGAGTCAAAGCGATGTACTAGCGCACTGCAGGCGAGAACTTGTCCATGCCGTTTGGAAGATTCTCCTGGACAACGAATTCATCAATGTGTATAGAGATGGGATTGTGATCAAGTGTTATGATGGTATCACACGCCGAGTCTTTCCCCGTATTTTCACGTACTCAGCTGATTACCCCGAGAAGTACAATCTTGTTAATTCACCCCTGTCCGAAGTACTTACAAACAACCAAGGACCCTTCTTGCCACAATACGTGACAAGGGCGCCTGCCCTTGTCCAAGATGTACAATACCAAAATCAAAGTTCGACCATTTAGGCTTCATTTCCGACTTTTCGGCGCGACTCTCAAATATGCGAACTTATCTTCGTAACAAGATTGACAGTGCGCGGCGCTGCATCTATAATCTTGGCTTACCAATCAAAGGGGCAGCCGTCGAGCGCCTCCTCAAAGACAACTCACTTGTACCAACCTTCGTAAGTCCAGTGTTACCTCCTTTCCGAGTCTTTGTGTCTCAGACTTTTTAAAGAACGCGTTCGCTGAGTCTCTCGCACCACTGGGCTTCGAGCTCTTCCCTATCTTCGTTGTTGACCTCATGCATGAATTTGAGCTTGGTATCCTCAAATCCGTTTTCAAGCACCTTATCAGAATTCTTCGTGCGATCGACCCTCGCCGTGTTTTGATACTGAATGAGAGGTGTGATCCCCCTCAGCTGTAAATTACATGTGTAGACTTACCATTCACGAATCTCAGGTACTCTATGATACCACCTTTCGGAATAGATGGCATAAGACGCTTCCCTCCAAACGTTGCAGAGATGGGACAGTGAGTTGCAAGACACTTCGAGGATATTCTCCAGGTGATTCAAGGTATTTATCTTTGTCACGAACACGCTAACTATGGTTTTGTCCAGTGCTCTATTCTGGCATTTGAGGGTCTCTTCCTGCCTGAACACAACGCTATCATCAGAGTATTGCTGTTCTGTCTCGCTGAATGGCATGCCCTTGCGAAACTTCGACTCCATTCCGATGACTCCCTGGCTCGACTAGACGGCACTCTTAAACAGCTGGCAGATCAAGTTCGCAAGTTCCAGCGTAAAACCTGCACTGCGTTCACAACACGAGAGCTCCCGAGTGAGGCTGCTGCACGACAACGACGACAACTGAATTCTACTTCCACATCCAGTCAAAAAGCAGACTCAGGTCCTAGTGAAGGCTCATTGCACCCAAAGTCATTCAACATCCTTACATATAAGTTTCATGCTCTCGGAGATTATGTGAGAACCATCAAACTATTTGGTACCACGGATTCCTACACAACCCAGGTGGTACGTCTCCCTTGCAGTATGATTGATATGATCTCATGTCAATTCCTCTCCTAGGGAGAACTCGCACACCGCCTCATCAAGAAATTTTATGTGCACACCAACAAGAAAGATGTTGTTACGGGGATTACGAAACAGGAGAGGCGCCTTACCCGCATTCGACGACAGCTCGAAGATCAAGACCACAAGCTCACCAAATCAGACCTTTGTCCGAGCGGTGTTGAGGCATTACCGGAGCTGCATCACGTGATGTCGTCGCGATCAGGACACATTATCAATCTTGCGCACTTCCTCCGTGATCATCAAGGCGACCCCGCAATTAAGGTCAGGCTACAAGTTTCCTAATACTATGAATCCTTCAACTAATATCTTTGCATCAAGAGCTTCATTCCAAAGTTCAAGGACCATCTCCTCTCACGACTACTTGGTTGCGAATACGACGGCGATGAGCATGACTTCAGTGAAAAGGAACACAACGATCTGCGCTTCATCCACAACCTTAACCGTGTAGTCGAGTCGAAGATTTTCCGTGTCAACTATACATCATATGATGTACGCCGTGAACAAGACGTTCTACGACCCGGTCACGGCTCAACCGTCATGGTGCTCTCAAGAGAGGACGGCCCATCATCCCATCCTTTCTGGTATGCACGTATTCTGCAAGCATTCCATATTGACGTGCTGCACATTGGTCCTAACGCTTGGTGCCATTCGCCTCAAACCATGGAGGTGTTGTGGGTTCGTTGGCTGGGGGCGGAGCCTGATTATCACTGGGGGTTCTGTCATTCCCGACTACCCAAAGTGGGCTTTGTTCCCGAGAGTGATGAAGGCGCATTCGGATTCCTTGATCCATCACTTGTCCTCCGTGGTTGTCATCTCATCCCTGCATTCATTGATGGCCGCACTACTGACCTCTTGAGGCACGGCACATCACTTGCTCGACCATCAATGGAGGTCGATGATTGGTCATCATTCTATGTGAATATGTGAGTGTTCTGACCTTGTGTTCGAGGACCCAATTAAACTAAGTCGAGCAGTTTTGCCGACAGAGATATGTTCTGTCGGTTTGCAGGTATCGGAGTCGGCCACGAAATTCAGTACCCTTGTAAACCAGCTTCTGATAACGACACTGATGGGGACGCTATGGGGGATCGAGCGGACTCGGAGGATGAGGGGGAAGGGAATTATATTGGTATTGAGGACGAAGCTGGCACTGGCAATCTCGCCGACTTGGAGGAACTTCAAGTTAGCGACGAAGATGAAGTCGACATACCCGGCGGTGAAGAAGAAGATGGCGATGGCGATGGCGACTCGGATGGCGATGATAGTGAAGATGGGGTCGAGAACAGTGATGATGATGATGAAGAGGAGATAGATGAAGATGGGTTTGACCTGAGGTTTTAGGTGGTTCTAGTACAATTGATATGTTTTTGTCATTTTTCGGCTATACTTGCTAGACCGCACTGCGACCGTGACATGCCAGGAGTCAGTGCCAGTGACTCCTCGGACTCGGACTGCCACTGGCAGTGATGACTCCGAACTTGAAGGACGCTGGGCATAGAACTTCCCATCATTTCAACTGACTCGGAAGTTTACCCTCACTGGCAGGCTCATGTTCGTGAGGTTCGTCAATCATCATGCCCAATCGTCCGTCGTCTCTCGCAATCTCACTGGCAGACTACATCCGATCATGGCGGTGGTGCCACTGGCCGCGGCAGTGTCGCTTCTGGCCCGGGCGTCACCCCGACTGGCAGTCGCGCTCAGCCTCTCCGAGTCCAAGTCTTACCAAAAATTTGGCACTGGAACCCACTGGCACGGTCGCTGCCTCGCCCCTCTCAGGCTCCTGGGCCCACGACGACGCACTCTCAGGCTTCTTCAAAGGCGATCCTTCAAGTTCTCTCGGTCTTTTACGGTTTGCCATACCGTCTGCGGCCGCGTAGCGGACTCCTTGTACTCCTTCCGAGTCTTGCTCCCTCATTACTAGTAGTCACGGTACGTCGCCGGACGCCCAGTTCGAGGGGAATCTCAACTTGAAGTTGGTGTTTATCCAGGTGACAGTACTACTCAGGCTGGCAGCCACTCGCCTGAACCATACTATGAACTTGAAGCCTTTATCGAGTACTAACTATCCGAGTCATTGCATTCCCGCGATGCACGTTTCCCTTTCCATCCCTAGCTATGGCTTCGGGGTGATGGGACCATGGCCTGTCTTGTGTGGTTCATCTCCCGACTCACCTCCTTCTTCCGAGTCGGTGACTCCTTTGCCAGTGGCGGCCACTCTGGCCGTCTGAGGGCGTTGTCACTGGCAGTGGAAGTCGGACACTTTACAGCGTTATGTGCGTTGCAACCCGGCCCTCCTTCAGGCCTTTATCTTCCACAGGCGGCGGTTCATACACTGGCATGATTCGCCTTTTGCTGATCTTTAAGCCTGAGGGCTTGCGCACTATCTCCCATCTTTTCTCTCCCGACAATCATTCTTCAAAAGAAAAGGCCCTCCCTAAAGAACACCTTTTAGTACAGCGTCGTCTACTGGCAGCCTGAGCTTGCTTGCTGCCATTCGCATCGGGTCTTTGTCCGAGTCCGCGCCTCGCGTCTGTTGTGTTTTTTCTTGCATGTACCGTTGCCAGTGCTAGGGCTGTATTTTTTAGTTTCCAATTGTACAAGACCACGTCGCGGTGGTCCGTCTTCGCTGACTACTACTTCCTGTGTCTCCCAGACAATAAGACCAATTAGCTCCCATGCATGCATCTTCATACATGGCAATACAGACGTGTCATTAATTGTGCGAAACGACAGGATATGCCTGCCCAGGCTAGATGTGCCAATCACATAAGAATGCCCAACTTCAATCAATATTGCGCCCTATGCCAAAACACACCAAGATGAGACCAGAGGTTATCATGATGGATTATTATCCAGCCCACAGATATGTGTACAATATGATTCCTGATTGCAATGAGGATGGAATATTGCAGAAGATTGGGAGTCGAGGACAATGTTACACGAATGCTTTTGCAGGCTTACAGGACTTTATCATACGTACCTAATTAATTACGAGTCTGGACAGCCAGTAACATTTATAACAATGCATGCATGACCATATCATAGACCTGGATATTGTAGTTGTTAGTACGATGTGACATTTCACTGGGTGACTCTACAGGAGTATCTATTCGTATGCAAGGTTATGTCATCGCACGCTGATTCGCCTCGGATTGGGAATGACTGCAGGACTATACAAAGCTACACTATTCCACGTGATGCATTCGGCACGTTCCAGACAGGAATACAGACACCCAGGCTGAAGCCGGGCCAGACCTGGAACATAATAAAAGTGAGGGCATCCCTCTTCGTGTTCCGAAGACTACAAATGATCCTTCAAAACGAAGACCAACTATGGTACATCCGTCATACGCACACCTGGACAGGCCAACCTAAAGTCCATAAACGTTGAGGATCGCGCTCTCGTTCCATCCATGGCCATTGACAACAACTCGCGCTGTACCGTTGAGCTCGACAGGTCCAGTGACACTTGGAAAGCCACACTAAAATTCATAGGTGAACAAGCGTGAACTGGCCCGGGCGTGGGACGTTCAAGTTTGCCCTATCGCATCGACAAAATCATATCAACATCGTCCATTGTCATTCATCTGGCAACCTCACCAGTGTATCGGCCTTTGTTGACGTTGACACTGATAGTGAGCATTGAAAGCATTTTCGTTGGCGTACGTGTGACCCAATCTGCTACAGTTGCTTTCCCCATCATGGCTTGCCTCTGTGAGGGCCCAACTTTCTCCAGATCTCGATTTCGTGCTAAGCACTTCCTCACAGGGTTGGGATTCAGGTAAAGCGAGAACGGAAAACAGATATTCCCATTTCCATTTCCTTCTCTCTGTCTGGCCCGTTACCTCGCTGGCTGGGGTGCCATGTTTGATTCCACGACTTTCCGCTGGACATACATGAATGACCTGGACGTTTTTCGGAGTGATGGCGACGACCTCGGTTTTCCTCACATTGCTTTCGTTCATACTGGACATTATATGTCGGTTCAACTTTGGAAAAGGATTGTCTCACTATTGTGTGTGGTTGATCTTCGCAACCCGTGCCCTTTCACTTACGTTTGGAAACTATAGTAAACGCGCAGGGGCCCATCCGAGAGGATTTTCAACCAGTTCAAGTCCAGAGACAGCCTTCCCTATTAATACAAGCTGTGAGCCAACATTCTCCGTTGCCTTTGGTCCAGGGGCACAAATTCCTCTCCCGCCGCAAATGTACGCTCAGAGTACTTGGCCTCGTTTTGCGCAGCCCATGAGGATGGTTAGCCAAAGGTTCTTCCGTTGCTGGGTTGTTGAGTAATTGGTCATTGACCATGCTGTATTGTGTCTTTATTTGGGTGACCGCAGAATATCGGCCTGATGTATTTTATTGCTTTATTCGAGTAAATATGAGTACTATGTTACAAGATGTGTTGAGCAAAGGGCATGAGTAATAGCTACAGTGTGATGAAAACTCGAAAAAAAAAGTCGAAAAAAGGTCCCAACCAAACAAACAGCGTGAAAGGACAAATGTAAGACACATCAACGCCCTCAATCGGTATCAGGGGTTGGTACTCTAGAAGATAACACGGGTGAGGGTATCTGAATAGCTTCGACTTCCTTCTCCTGGGAAATGGTGGCCGGCTTCGTAGTCGAAGCCATTTTGTATTTTTCATCACGAGGCATCTCGATAGGTGGGCTGGGGGTGAGTTCCCCATCGCCAAAGCCCAAGAGGGTCTCGCCGAACTGGAGCATCCAGGGATGGTCCAAGAGCTCAATCGCTGTTGGACGCAGAACAGGATCGATGGTGAGACATTGTTTGATGATATTGATTCCCAGTTCGCTGAGTTGACCTGGTTCTGGAAGCGGTGGGTGCTGGGTGGCGACCCCAATGTGAAACATGATTGCCCTTTGAGAGGTATCATAAAAATTCCGCAGTGAACAAACGTCAACGGGTCTGAGCGTACCATTCATTGTCAAGATTACTCCATGGCTTCTTGCCCGTAGCAAACTCGAGCACGACACAGCCCAGGGACCACACATCCATTGCACCGTGACGACCTCGGCTGTCGCTTTTGATAACCTCGGGAGACATGTACATCGGCGTACCAGTCAAGCTGTTATTCATATCAAGGCCACCGCCAAGTCCACCAGCTTTCGTGAAGCCCATGTCTGAACCACGGCGAGACCGTTGCATCGTGCGATTCTTAGCGAGAATTTTTGATGCCCCGAAGTCAACATATTTGATGACACCTCTGTGATCGAGAAGGATGTCTGGAAGGCAGGTAAGCTCCGGAATCCGCGATAATGGTAGAGTGACACACTATCGGGTTTAATATCACGATGCACAATACCTTTCGAATGGAGGTATGCAAGTCCCTCTAGCATTTGCATGGTATACAGCTGGATGATACTTTCATCTTCGATCCGCCCGTGCTCCAACAATGCCGCCAAGCTCCCTCCTTGGCAATATTCTTCGAAAATGTACACCTTGTCTCGATGCACTTCAATGCCATAGTACTCGACGACATTGGGATGGTGCAGCATCTCCATGATGCTAAGCTCGTCCTTGATCTGAGAGTATAGATTGGGTAGTCCAGATAGCTCCTGGAACTTAATCTCCTTAACGGCCATGAGGGACCCTGAATCGAGGTTAACAGCAAGGTAGACGGAGCCGAATGCTCCAGCACCAATGAAGCGCCGCTGCTGCCAACGGATAGAAATATTTGAGCTAGAAGATGCAAGGAAAACCAGTGATCGATCTTCGAACTTCTCATCGTCGAGCACACGCCCAATTAAACGATTCTCCGAACCCATTTGCTCGCGCTCCCTTTCGAGAGCCTCGAGTGACTTGGAAATCCTTTCCCAGAAGAGGCGAACATGAGCGCCTGTGTACGCATACGTACTGGAGGTGATAAGGTAGTCGTCATTAGGGGGAGATTGCGGGCGCTGTAAAAGTGGGTCATCTTGCGATGCTTGTTCGCGAAGCAACTCCTCCTGCCTCTCTTTCTCCTTGCGTGCCTCTAGAGTCGACCGGGCACCTAGGATATCAAAATGGCTGATCAATAGCGTCATACAAGTTGCTACTCTTTGCCGAAGCATCTCAAATTGGTCGTTTGACATATGTAGAATATTGCTCCGCCTTGTACGATGCAGCGTGAATTCGAGCGCATTAACGGCCCATTTGAACGTCTTCCTATCGGTAGGATCGCAGTCGTCGCAAATGAAGGAAACCCAGGAGATAGCAAGCCGGATGAGCGAACGATTGAATTTGGTCATTGTAGAGCGTTCCATATGCTTCTGTGCGTGCTGACCATGCTCAGATGCGAACAAGTACCAGTTCTCGAGTAACTCCTGGTATCGAACTGCATTTCGCAGGGATTTGCGCACATGGTGAACAGAATCCACGATAGATTCAGCGAGCTTGTTTGTTGCACGAGAGATCTTGCGCAGTTCGCGATTGACGGCTGGTATATGAGCCTGCTGTTCGACTATACAAGGAGGGGGAGGGAGAATGACTTCGAGTGGTTCCTCGTCTTCATCAGCAGGAACAAAGATATCAACAAATTGCTGCTTCGCCAATGCAAGTCGGCGCATCGTCCCATCCGCAACCAGCCTCACCCGGTTGTCCTTCATGTCAAGCTCTATCTTCGGCAACTCTAACATGAGAACCAGTCCATTCCAAATGAATGCGTCGCGAGGGGATAGCAGCAAAAGGTACTCCGCCTCCTCATCCTCGTCGCTGTCCGCATACTCCGCGACATTGTCAACAACAGGAAGTGGTAGGTCCTCGTCGGTGACAGCTTCGTTCACATGAAAAGACTCGAGAAGAATACGACGAATAGCATCCGGACGGTCTCGGAGCGCGCTTGAGGCTATGATGTAAGTGCCGTCTTCTTCATACGTCTGCGTGTAGACAAGGAGGTGATCTGTTGTGACCAGGGACGTTATGAACTGTTCGAGGGGAATGTTTTCCAGGTTATATTCTGCCGAGTTACTTATTCTTTGCGTAAGGGCTCTGTGGTCGAAAAGTTAGAACAATCCTGAGGATGGCAGACAAACAAACCTTGCAAAACGTTGAAGTTTGCGATACCGTAACCGGACGTTGTCCAGTATCTTGCCATACCAGTTGGCCTTCTGTTCGTCGGTCATTTGACCGGTGGTGCTCGCGATCACATCTCCTTGGAAAACTGGATTCGGTAATTTATGAACCCGTCCATTCGCGGTGGTAGGGAGCCGGACCTGAGTCTCGAAATAGTTCGCAACTCGAACCATCAGTCGATTCGTCAGCGAACTAGAGTGCTGGTCAGTTGCAGTCTTTCCGTCAAGTAGTGTTACGCACCAAACCTGCTCGGCTACTACAGCGGAAGCCCCGATGACAGTCATACAGACATCGTTAAATGTAGCCCACTGAGAATCAATGACATCTGTCTCCTTGAAGTAAATGCCCTTGACACCGCTCTTAAGCTTCCAGTGAACAAGCCTGAAAAATATCGACAAGGCTTCGAGGATGGTGGTGTCATAATCTTCGCTGATGCACCTGGGTAAGTTCCACTTACCCCCGGGATCGGGGGCAAGGAACGCCTCGTACTGCCTCTTGAGCGTGCAAGCCAACCCCAAACTAATCTTCACATCTTCAATGACCTGATCAATGATGAGAACTTCGGGATCCTTGAGTTTTTGAACATAGTCGAGGCGCATGCGTAAACACGCCTGGGCAAGTTTAGTGGGAAAGGAGATAAGGGGTACCAATTCAGTTTCAAAAGTGGGGAGATTCATCTCTTCGAACGTGGAAGAAAGATTGACCTGAGCATCGCGAGCAGTGCCGATGAAAGCATGCACAGTAGTCAGAAACCCCTTTTCAAAAGTCTTCTGAATGGAGTCTTCTTTCAGGACGCGTTCAATGAACGAGCTGCAGTCCGCTGTTTGCTTGGAGGAGCCGTTAGCTTGCAGACGAGGGTAGACGTCAAAGCTTGCGTTCGGGTTCGTCACATCGAGGGACTCGCTCCCTGTCCATCTCTGCAGAAGGGTGATATGACGACGTAAGGACGCAAGGACCGTTGACCACGTGTTAAGGGCGTCACAGCGAGTAAGGAATTGTGATTCTGATGCAGTAACCTTATCTGCATAGAAAGCCTTGAGAGTTGGGTAAAGGGACTGAGCTGCCTCAAGTCTGCAAAGAAGAGAGTCGACTCGCTGCAAGGCTATGGTCGGGTTGCGTTCGTCGTCCCTGAGCCTGAGAGAGTTTATCTCCTCGATGACGGAGTCTACTGTGCGCATCCTTCTCTCCTCGATATACCTGCGCTCCTCTGCTTCCTTCCTTCCGGAGAACTTGGCGCGCAATCCGAGCCATATATTGAGATGGACATTGTTGTGCTCTTCACTGGAAGACTCGAGGGCGACAGCAATGCGAGTTGTCTCAGATCTGAGCACATCACCATCGAGGACAGAAGCGAGCATGGTCTGCCACTCTAGACGCTGACGGTCCTCTACCGTTGCAGGTTCGAATGGGTCGGACTCGAGCATGAGAGCGGAGAAGCGATCGAATGCGTCTCCACCGAAACTTGAGCGATTAAGGTCTTCATCGTCACTGTCGCCTGCATCTGTGAGTTGACCCAGCCCTCTCTGGAAGTAATTCGAATCTGGGTCGTTCCTTGGATCGTCGTCGAGGCCCGGGCCAGACCTATATCTCTTGACGAACTGGGAGTAAATATTCGAGTACTTTGGGGGATTATGTGGAGGATTATGTTGTGTGGATATTGTGTTGGACGCTGAGCCGGAAGAGAAGTTGCCTCTTGACTGCCGACCCTTGCCTCTGCTGCGCAAGGAAGTGTTTATGGAAGAGGAGAGTAGTGAGGGTGTGGCAGAGTGGGGTCTTGGGATTGGTGGAGGGTCCCAGTCTGGTTCGTCGCCGTCGTTGGAGTCATGCTCCTCGAGGGAGAACAACGACGGCTGATGCGACATTCCTCGTCGGATGCTGGTCATCTTCCAAGTCAAGCTGGCCCCTCCCGCCGAAACACCGCTACCAAGTGAAAGCCGGATCACGTGATCAATATAACAATCCCTGGCACTTCAGCGGCGGCATCTTCTTTATCCGCTACTACTACACGCAAGATATCGCGCTCAGCATGGGTATCGTGGAAAAGGTCAGAGTTCCGCCCATCTCCCAAGCTTATAGCACTCCATGATTCCCACAGATAAAAGAGATCGAGGGTGAGTACCTCGGTGGACACTTGAAATAGCTTAGGCTGAGTATCTTACTCTGATTGAAACATCAAGAGGAGATGGCGAGGAGTATGTGATTTGTTCTGCTTCAAATCCGCGACTCATTGTCCGTTTCCAAAAAGCTCAAAAGAACAAGGTTCTATATCTAAAGTAGGGCTCTATGATTTCTGACAAACCTTCCAACTAGGCGACAGAATATCACCTTGGTCTGCTCAAGGCAAAACTTGCACGCTATCGTGCACAGCTCCTCGAACCAGCCTCGAAATCAGGCCCCGCAGGTATTGGCTTCGACGTGCAAAAGTCTGGAGATGCTCGTGTCGCACTCATTGGTTTCCCGTCCGTCGGAAAGGCTTGTTCTTCGGCTTAAATTTGGGACCTATTGGCCTGATATGAGTTTCATATAGTCCACGCTACTTAGTAAATGCACACACACAGCTTCGGAAACTGCTGCCTATGAATTTACTACTCTCACTGCGATTCCTGGTGTAATTGAGTATCAGGGTGCCCGCATACAACTTCTTGATCTGCCTGGAATTGTGGAAGGCGCTAGTCAAGGTAAGTGAAATATACCCATTTTCCCCTTCTAGTTCTTGATTTGTGCCAAAGGTCGGGGTAGAGGTCGACAAGTGGTTGCAAGTGCGTAAAGGCTCTCCAACACATGAAGTATGGCTCATGTCAGGTCAGCTGCCAAGACCGCCGATCTTATACTTGTCATGCTTGATTCCACCAAGTCCGAAGAGCAAAGGCGCCTCTTGGAAATTGAACTCGACACAGTAGGTATCCGACTGAACAAGCGGAAACCTGATGTTGTGTTCAAACGCAAGACCACTGGTGGAGTGAATAGTTATTCTCTCTTCTAGTCCATAACGACTGAACATCTCTTGTGAACCAGATAACGGTGCTTGATCGATCATGCCAATAATCATGCAAACTTACATTCTTCTTGAGCTCAATACAACCGTGAAGTTGACTAAGACAGACGAAAAGACCATACGGACAATTCTTGCAAGTTGTATGTCCACCCTACCCCCGAAAACGGAATATTGCTTATCGCCCCTAGACAAGCTGCACAACTGTGATGTCATGATTCGAGAGGATGTGAGCCGAAATAAGATTAACCTTTAATGATGATGTCGAGTTGCTTTCAGATCTCTACCGATGAGTTTATAGATGTGTTGATCGGTAAGTCCATCAGGCAGCCAAACTGGACAACCGTATGAAGTATCGATTCAGGCACGCGCAAATATATCCCATGTCTATGTGAGTCTCGTACAGAAATATTTGAGAGCCTCTGATAGTGTATATGCCCCAGATGTGTACAATAAGATAGACGCAATCAGCTTAGAACTTGTATGTTGTCATTCCTTGCGAGAAGGAATCATACTCACATTCTAAGGCAGGTCGACAAGCTTGCTCGGACGGAGAACACAGTTGTTATCAGTTGCGAGATGGACCTGAAGTGCGTAGACCAATTCACAACTATTCGCTCGCTTTCTTGATCTGATCTTCTTTGACATGTAGTCTTGACTACCTGATTGAGCGCATATGGGAGAGCCTTGGTCTCGTCAAAGTTTACACGAAGAAGCGCGGGGAACGTCCTGACTTGTCAGACCCTGTGTGCTTGCGGAAGGGCGCTACGATTGAGGTGTGTGCCATTATCCTTTTTTTTGCGTCTGCTGAAATGCAAAAAAAATTGTGACTTCTGCAGGATGTCTGTCTGGGAATCCATAAATCACTCGCAACACATTTCCGATACGGACTCGTTTGGTGAGTTTCCTCTCCAATCCACTGACTCCATCGTTCAACGAGTTCGTCATTTTCAGGGTATGAGCAATCTCTGTGTTCTTCCCTTTCAAATAACTCATTAGTTGTGTTCGTTGTATGTGATCAGGGCCGGTCCTCGAAATTTGCACCGCATACGCAGAAGGTTAGCTTAAATCACCAAGTACAGGATGAAGACGTAGTGTCGGGTACGTGTCTGGATCTGTTTCCTATTCTTGCTTAAATTTTGATGCAACATTATAGTATTCACGAAATGATTGCCTGCATGTTGCTGCAGGGTTTGTATCACTCTACAAATTATGTATGAAATTTCTGATCCTGGAATACAATGTCCAACGTGGCCGGTCAGACGTTTGACCGCAGAATTACCCTGTAAGGTTGATTTTATCTTGCTGTCCTCGGCCAGGCGGGTCACGGTCCCAACACAGCGCGCAAGGATGTTTGAGTTGAACGCTGAACGTTGAACGTTGAGTTGAAGCGTTGACATTTGACATTTGACCTGTCACTAATGGAAGAAATTATCATATACAGTAGACTTTCTCATAAGGTATGATCTCATAATACTACGTTTTGTGTTACCTAAACCTTGACTAAACGTAATGTGACTAACGTTATGAGAAAGTCTACTGTACCGAATTATTATGTAACCACTTGAGGCCGCGGCGGCACCAATCCCCACCTAACCATTCTTCATACCCTAGAAGACAAAAGACCGCCCGCAGGAACGACTCGTAGCCAACGCTGGACATGATCCTCGCCTCTACAGGTACCTACACCGCTAGCACAAACAGAAACGACGCCAGTCCAGATGATACTTCAACCCAGCCATCGACTGAGAACCCAGAAATCGAACTCATTTTCCTCGGGACGGGTACATCGACCTCGATACCATACGTGGCTTGCTTGACGGCACCACCAAGTAAAAAACCTTGCAGAACGTGTCTCTCGACGCTCACTCCGGAAGGGAAAGGGAACATCAGACGGAATACATCAGCTGTGGTTCGTGTAACTGCAGGCAAGGATGGCAAGAAGAGGTGGGTATTCCTGCGCTGCACGGGGCCACCTTGGTCTGTCGGGCGAATGAGCGTTGATACGTTTGAAATAGGACACTGGTAATAGACGTGGGCAAGAACTTTCTGGCCTCCGCCGCAGAATGGTTTCCAAAATATGGATTACGAGAGATTGATGCTGTACTCATTACTCACGCACACGCTGATGGTGAGTCTGCTTGGTTTCAAACGATGAAATAGCAAAGTGGTGCTGATAATCGTTGATTAAGCAATGAACGGATTAGATGATCTGCGAGGTGATTATTATTTTTATGGCCTAATAGGCAGTGGGTTGTATCATTTACCTCGTGAGATGGGCCGCTGGCGGTAAACGAACAGGGTGGACCCTGGGAAGCGCAATACAGCAACATATAGATGTCTATGTTTCCCAAGCTACGTTTAACGACGTCCAAAGAGCATTTCCGTACCTCTTGGCGAAAGAATTTGCGTCAGGAGGGGGCGATGTACGTTCTACAGAACGCGAGCTTGTGTAGTGTGCTGAAACTGATTTTTACGATTACGATGGGCAGGTTCCCGAGTTCAAGTGGCACATTATAGAGGATAAAGTTCCTTTCGAGATCAAGGACACAGGGATACGGATTACGCCATTTTTGGGTGAGGAACTTGAGTTGGGATGCTATACAAGCGTTGCTCATCGAATTGTCAAGTACATCACGGGCGTCTGTTCACGTCCAGTCCTCCACCCACGTTCACACCGACGCCTCTTGCTACGCAGGCGACGACACCGATATCGGGTCGTTCGTCGCCCACTGCAAGGCCAGCAGACGAGAGGACAACCCCCAAGATTCATCCATACCTCTGTTTTGGGTTCCTTGTACAGGATGCGATCGTGTACATGTCTGATGTGTCGCTGATACCAGATGACGCATGGCCGGTTATTCAAGCGGGTGGACGGAAATCGGTGCTCGTGATAGACTGCCTGCGGCTCCGCGGGCACACGTCCCACATGGGAGTGCGAGAGGCTGGAGAGGCGATACGGAGGATGGGGGCGATACGGAGCTATATGACGGGGTTCAACCATGATGTGTCGCAGGAGGAGTACGTGAGGATCGGAGAGGGAGTGGGGACGGGACTGGGAGGGGAGGAGAGTAGCGCGGTAAGGAAGGGGATAGAACTGCTACGAGAGGGGCTAGAGGGGGAGGTGCACTGGGTGCGACCCGCGCACGATGGCCTGCGCGTGCGTGTGGATGGGGACGGACGCGTGTGGGATGATACATACACGTGACTGGTCATGTGACCTTGATAGGGGTGATGTGATGTGCCAATTTACGACTCAAGTGAAAGCCATTTTGCAGGGGTCGTCGTCCGTCATGAAGTTCTTTTCGCAATCCTTCGTGTACGAGTGAGTCGCCTTATCAGTCGTCTTGTCTCCCCGCACCCTTTGACGCATCTTACAGCGATCCCTGGTCAATCGTCTCTCTCGCCTTCTTTCTCCGCTACCCCAACCCATATGCCTCCCACGTCGTCTCCTGCGACGTCGTCGACCGCAGACAGACCGACTCAGGTTCCCTGCTCACAACCAGGCTCATCCTCAAGCGTGGCACACTCCCAAGATGGGCCCCTCAGGGTATCATCTCGCGCACAGAGTCTTGGATCATCGAGGAGAGCGAGGTCGACCCCTTCGGAAAAGTAGTCCGGTGTCGCACAAAAAACTTGGACCATGTCAAAGTCATGCAAATCGAAGAGACGCAACTCTTCCAGCAGTCCCAAGACGGGTGCGTGCCCTTGCTTCATTACCACCCTCCTTTTGACCATATCGCCCATAGGAGAACAATCCAGACAACCCATGCTTATATCACTTCAAGGTTCGGTTGGGGACTCACTAAGAGTATCGAAAGTCACGGCTTGGCCCGTTTCAAAGCCCACGTTCAAAGGGCACGTTTCGCTCCCTATATTTTTCTTGCTCCACTCACACACATCATAGTCTCGTCAAGGCGTCTCTCTTATGATGGACTTCATCCGCCAAGCCCGTCTACAGCCCATGGCGTTTGGCTCATACATTTCCACTATCCATTCCGACATGTCGTTTGTCGTTCCGGAGACCTCCGTGCCATCTTCCTCTGGCAATAACACCGGTCACAAGCCAGAAAACAACCACGTCCCCACTTCACAAAACAACAGGTGGTTTAATAGGGTTTGGGGTGTGGGTAATTAACCATTTGGAAAGGCTGTTACTGTGCTACCGTATATCTCACTTGTCCGTATTGCTCTCTTTCGGCCCCACAGTACTACTTTTTGTATCATTAGCAACCGTAATACCACAATGGACGTGTCCTCGCCCCTCTGAGGATTGCCCAACACCGTGAGCACTGAGCATCACCCTGTGACGACGCGAACGTTCTCGTCAGCGGCGACCACCTTTATATCTTTGGCTGTAAAGACTCACAAGCGTGGAATCGCCCATCAAGCCTCCACTTGGGTTCCGCTCCACCGACCTTGTGGGATGTACTTTCCGACGTCCGCAGCCAGGCAGCTGTCAAGTGTCCCAACCCTGCCAGATGTACCGCTCGAGAGCATACTCTCCTTGGAGCCGAGTCCGCGCAAGTCTCTTTTCTGCGCCCTTTCTCGGCATGCTATCACAGTCTGGCGTGTCAGGGTGTGTACAATATTTACTCAAGCATGTATCGTTACTGACTCTTTCCGCCAGCCGTCTACACCTCTGGCATATCTGGCAAGGTCCGAAACATCTCTCAAAGAGCATGGTGACAACCTCGCCGTGACATGGTCCCCGGATGGGAGCAGGATAGTCATCCAAGTGAGCTTTGTTCATGACGATGCTCAACTCTGCTTCATCACCATATATTTCAGACGACGCTCTCACATCTCGTGTTGGTAATGGTCGATTGCATACCGGACGTTGCAGTGTACCAGCCGCCAGACTTCCCACCAGGTGTCCAGCGCAATTTCCTTGCTGGCCCAGGGGAAGGGCTCTCGCTCCAATCACTCACCCTCTCCTTCGAGGGTGTCATACGCGCGGAGGGGCAAGTTCTCAGGTAACTACTCTTTGTTGCAGGTCGGATTTCATTTAAACGCCCTTTCCATTTCAACAGCGTTTCGCCACGCAAGCACCATCTGGCATTTTCTACCAGCGCTCCGCCAGCTATTCAGCATATCCCGTGGCCTTCATATGATGATGCAGATGTTGAGAACGACCGTTCCCGAAAGTCGCTATCTGGTTACGATACTTGGATTTTGAATGACCATGAGTTGCCATGGTTGGTGGACAGTGATGGTACGTGCTAGTGTATACTCATGTTATACTGTGACTTGCGTAAAGCTGATTCATGTTGTTAGTCACTGTCAAGAAGATCTTGTACTCGATTTCCGGAGTGGAGACGTGGATAACTTCGGATGGCAGAGCCTACTTTGTGCGACTGGAGGAAAACTCACAAACGGAAGAGACTGGCAAAGGTGAACCTGGCGATGGCGTGAGCGTGAAATTTTGTCCCCGTGACGCTTATTTGCTAAAGATATCACTCACAAAGGACCCCGAAGCTGACGGGAGTGAGACGACTGAAAACAAGATTTTTCCTTTGAATAGCTTGGGTTCATTACAAAGCGAACATCGTTGGCGGGGTACTTGCATCCATAACTTTGAAGTTCCCCGGTGGGTGCAAAAGTCTCGGCATATTGAGAGTGACGGCTCGAGCACCGGGGCCTCCACATATGAAGAACCGCGCCAAGCCGTAGAGGTTGCTGTCAATGCAAGGTTCTCTTTGGTCGCCGTAGGGACATACAGGTGTGTTCATGTGGCAACACACTCTATTAAACTTACTATTCCCAACGCCGTCAGTGGAACGATCGAGTTCACCGCATTTCCATCACCCGAGGGCCCTGCGCCGACACCCCAAATCATAGATGTTCCAGATCCCTATGACCGCCCACTCGGGCAAGTGTCTACAATGGAGTGGAGTTCAGATGGCTACGTCCTGGCAGTAGGTTGGGAGCACGGATGGGCAATCTTTAGTATTGGAGGACGATGCCTTGCGTCGGGCTTTGGAGTTGATGATGTAGTTGACAATGACAGATTCCAGGATGCATTTATGCATGGAATCAAGGACTTGGTGAGCCACCATTGCCTTCAAAAGACTCTCATTCGGAGCTTACCTGATGATGGGGGTTAGTTTTGGGCACCTGGTAATTTCGAGCTGGTGGTACTTGCTCAGTCAAGTCCAAACAGTGGGTCTCTGTCCTCTATGTGTGTTGATACTTGCATACAGACTTCACAGAGCGGGATGGTCAAATGTTCATTCTGCCGTTTGCGAAGAGCGCGACGACATGCCAACATTCCCCAGTTCGTGATTCTCTCTGTCATGGAGTTGGTTACTGAATGTTATCAGGACAATACTCGTTACGCCTTCCTCCAAATGGACGATCGTGCACTTGTATACCGTGGGGCAGACCAACCAGATATGAGTGTTATAAATCCAGAGTCTGATGTTTGGCAGCATATAAAGGTAAGTTAACTTGTCCGATTTTCCTATCCAATATCTTACCGACATCTTATATTGTTTTCAGATCCCTCAATCCTACCTAGCGTCAAATTGGCCAATCAGATACTCTGCTCTCAGTAACGATGGACGCTTGGTAGCCGTTGCTGGTCGTCGAGGACTGATCCACTACAGCTCAACGTCCGGTCGATGGAAACTCTTCTCCAGTGTAGCTCAGGAGCAAGCGTTCGCTGTGAAAGGAGGTCTGTTATGGTTCCACCACGTCCTCATAGCAGCAGTCGAGGTGTCAAAGTCATTCCAGGTCTGTGCAGGCTTGTCTTGGTTATGCTTTAGTTTTTTGTTGACGTCTCGGATAGATATGTTTATATTCCCGGGACTCGGAACTAAGTAACCAGAATGTCCTCCATCGGGAAATGATCTCATCCCCCGTCATTATTCTGTCTTTGGTGGACAACTCATTGTTGGTCTACACTGCGGACAATATGTTGAGCCATTACCTGATTATTCCGACCACGGATACGATCAAGTTACACTTGTGTGGAAGTATCACTTTTAATGGAATAATTGCAGTGCCTTCCGCAGTCAGAGTACTGAGTTGGATGATTCCTAATGCTCAGAAAGGTGAGTTGTCATATTCAATTTCTTTGGAGTACATCCTTGTTGATACTGCGTAGAACTCGGCGATCCTGTTGACGATCTTGCGGTAGCCACTGTCCTAATGATGGTTGGTGGCCAGTTGGTGTTACTTCGACCAAGGAAGGTAATTTGCAATGGCACTCGAATGAATCCCACTTGTTCATATTTCCCTGGTTGAACGACAGTCTGGCAATCAAGAAGTCAAATATGACATGCAGATATTTGCGGACCGCATCGAATTCTGCTGGATACACCTTCGTGGCATCGGAGCACTGGAAAACTCCCTGTGGGGATATGACGGGCAGGGTATACGGGTCTGGCTTAATGCCCTCGCTATTGAATCGCCTTCGTCTCTCGGTGAAGCACCTCAGAGCGTGAAGGAAAGTGTCAATATCCCACTAGATTTTTACCCGCTGTGTAAGTTCCTGTGTCGAGCTCTTGGCCATCAGCGTTTACAGCATGTTGTAGCTGTACTCATGGACAAAGGGATCATAATTGGTGCTGAATATGAGTCAGCCACTCGGATGAACCTGCCATTTGTAATGTTCAGACATACAACTAGCGTGCGTCGTTATCTTGGCCTGGTTTTCGATGACTGAAATCTCTGCAGTCTCACCTGTTCCTCCATCATGTCCTGCGTCACTACTTGGAGTTTGGACAGATACGAGAGGCCGTTCAACTCGCCACCAACTACCAGCACCTCGTGTATTTCGCTCATTGTCTCGAGATCCTTCTCCACACTGTAGTGGAGTCTGAGGTAGAAGCTGAGGTTGATGAGAGTGGTACATCAAACGTGGCATCCAAAACCTTGCCCGTTGTGATAGAATTCCTCGACCATTTCGATGTTGCATTGGATGTTGTGGTTGGTTGCGCTCGGAAAACGGAAGTCACGAGATGGAAACCACTCTTTGACATTATTGGCAACCCGAAAAGTTTGTTCGAGGTGCGTCTCGCTTACTGCCACATATATTCTTGACAAACGGTAGTTTTGGTCAGGTATGCCTCAATTCCGGTCGGCTCAAGACAGCGGGGTCTTATCTGCTTGTGCTGCACAATCTCGAGCAGCGAGAAGAAAACAACAAAGACGCTATTCGGCTCTTGCAGAGCGCGATCGATGCACAAGAATGGCAGCTCTGCCGCGAAATTTTACGTTTTTTGCACTCGATTGATGATACCGGGATGGCGCTCAGACATGCATTGACCCAGACAAACATGATTGAAAGTTCAGATTCGGGGGAGGATCCTAGTTCGACGAGTGACTAATGTATCAATACTTGTGACTTGCTTGTGACACTCGCTTTGCGTTCATTACCACAGATGTACACTTGCCGGTGCGAGTCGCCAACACTTAGATCGGTATATCCGCGTGCAGCCACTGTCTTGACTCTTGGCGCTACCCGGACCCGTATTATAATGATGTATTGGTTAGACTGTTCGGGTTTTCTTGTATACTACTACATAGTATCCTATGGCAAACAGAACGTGACATTGAATTGGGCACACCACGGTGGCAGTGATGATACAGGGTCGGACACACCTCAATTCGGACTCACTCATTCCATTAGCTTGAAGTTGATCACTAACATTACTTGCTTTCCCTGTAAACACTCGCCGTTTGTTACGACTAGGTTGAATGGCAAGGGGACTTGTTCGCACCATCCTCTCAGGCTCCCTTAACCGCAGCCTACAGACATCAGCTGCAATGACCGCTCCGAAAGTGGTATCTATATCATACCCCACTCTGTTATCATCGCCTTTGTCTCTCGGAGACTCCATAGGTAGGAGACTCGGATCTATATTGATGATCCTTTTACTACAATACCGGTCTAGAACAGGCGTTCGGGTCTCATCCACAGGCTCTGGGCATCATCATCGTCAAGGATTTACCGGTTGTCTACCAGGCGTACCGAGAAACGTTGCTCAAGTATGCGTACAAGTTTGCTCATCTACCAGAGGAGACCAAAGAACGTTATACCGATCCCGCAGGCTTCTATAGGTATGTCATTCTAGCGTACGCGCGGTCGTCGAGGCTGATTATTGCAAAAGCTTTGGGTGGTCCCATGGGAAGGTAAGAGGCCTTTGGTGCTACTGGACCATGGTCGTCAGGGTAACATGGTCCTTGTGTGATTGTAGGAAATCATGAACGGAAAACCAGGTAACCCGATGCTGATTTGTGCTCTGACAGCTGGATTATTCAAACTTTGATCAAGATATCTTGAAAGGATCATACTACGCAAATCCCATCATCGATGTCCCTGATGTTTCTCCCGAGCTTAAAGAGAAGCATGGAGAATATTATCGCGACAACATTTGTGTGTAAACGAATGTAGCTACGGTGTAGTCTATTGACATGCTATAGGGCCGGACCCCCACGAAAGAGGTGTCGAAGGTTTCGAGGAAGCGTTTAAGAACCTGGGGAGGTAGTGTATGACTTTTAGAAAGTCGGCGAAGTACTGAGCCAAGTTTGTCCTCAGGTTTATCTTTAAAGTCGGTTGTGACTTGGCGGTGGCATGCCAGCCCTTCGGTTCGATCTCCCGTCAACTGAACATTGCGTACGGCTAACGTTTATTATCTATCAAAGTCTCAAAGCATCTGACGGACATGTCGATATCTCTACCGAACCTTATCGGAACTTCTCAAACTACAAAGGCTAGGTTACTTCACTACTTCCCTCCGAACCAAGAAACTGCGGTTCCCATCGAGGATGAGTCTATCGACAGCTGGTGTGGATTTCACCTCGACAACTCCCTTTTGACTGGACTCTGCTCTGTAAGTTTAATTTGTTTCACTGAGCGTAATCTGACTGTCGGGTATACTTGTAGGCCATGTTTCTCCGCGAGGAGGGTGATGACGATGAACTCAGATCAGTTTCTCCTCCGCCTACGTCCGGTCTTTATATCCGGACGAGAGGCGGCGAGCTGATCAAGGTATCCATACCTGCAGATTGTCTAGCATTTCAGACTGGTGAATGTCTTGAACTTGTGACGAAGAAACGACTCATGGCGACCCCCCACTGCGTTCACATTGGAAGGGGGCAGGAAAAAGTCACCAGAGAAACCTTTGCGTTATTCATGCAACCCGACACTGAACAAAGAGTTTCCGCTACGGAGACATACGGACAATTCAGTAAGAGGGTGTTCATGTCACACTATGATCATGGCTCTACTTGAATTATGTATCTATGGTGTTTAGGTATCATACAGCGCCAGGCCGGAAGAAATACGGCAACTACCGGAACATTCACGGTTGCGCGGAGGACGTAGAGATAGAACGCCGGTGGGTCGAATACGTGAGTGTGTCAGGAAGAACGGACATTACTGCTGCAGCAAGACTGTTTCGTTTCAATGTCGCAGAACGATCCGTCTTACCGTTACTTCTCCGCGACGAAAAAGAAGATCGCTTGTCTTCCGCATCGGAGATGACACTCCAATCCTCGCTTTCCCGTTGTGACCCAGATGAATCGTAGCGAGATCGGGGGTTCGAATGATCTAGAGTCGACGTGGAGACTTCACAAGATTGTTCCTCCTTCGTTACACTGTCTCCCTCCATCAACTCTGAGGATCCGTTCGAGGGTTGTCTAATCAGGGAACGGGCGTAATCCAAGTCACGGTATATGGCCTCGATTGCAGTAGCTACACCGTTTTCCTACGAGTCTTCAGCAAGGGGGTCTCAATGGCATATCAAATCAAAGCTACTCACAGATCGTATTTTTTCCCCGACTAGCCTCGCGCGCTCAATTTGCTTTGGATCCGTGGTCGCTAGAGTCAAGGCTTGGCTCAAACTATCGACAGTCAACTTGCGGACGCCAGTGCCGATTCCAAGTGCCTCGACACGGTTAGCCCAGAAAAATTGATCTCCGAAGAAAGGCTTAATAATTGTGGGAATACCAGCTGCACGAATGTTAGTTTCAACTACTTGAGTAGCAATGAGCGTTATACAAACCTCGTAAACTTGCCCCAGTTGTACCAGAACCACCATGATGGCAAGCGGCATCGATGCGTTTGAATAACCAATCGTGTGGAATTGACGCGATACTGTATATCTGCTTTGGAAATGGTTCCTCAGGTTGGGATGCTTGCGTTGTCTGCGTTTGTAGTCGATCCGACCAACCCTTGGAGAGGATAGCATAAACGCCGCTTTGCACAATTGCATCCACGACACAGCGGGTCATTGTTTTGGGGTCTGGGACGACAATGCTGCCGAAACCAATGTACACTATTTTCTTCCCAGCTTGATGAGCGGAGTCAATGAAAGAAAGGAGTTCCTGTGGAGGAGTCCACTTCTTTGCCCCAACGTCGGCATCATCGAGGAACCAATACCCTAGCTTCATGTTAGAGAGAAGATGCACTGACTGGACAAGCGAATTACCAGTAACTCGAATCCATTCGGGCCAATCCAGGGGTGGAGGAACAACCGTAGGACTGAAATTATACAGAAAGGGAATCTTGTGGGGTTCCATACGGTCCAGGCTCGTATTGTCCAGGCGTAATACATTGCGGCGCCATCGGTTAATCTGCCCAGCCATCGCGCGCCAAAATACTTGGTCAAACATGACGTACATCTAGTAGGGTGTTCTTGAGTGACGATTGCGAAATAGTTCTGGCATTCGTACCATGTAGTTATAACTACCGCCCATCTGACGAACTATAAGATTATCACATATTCCGAGCAGAGATAACGGTACCTTGTGTTCCGGTACTGCGAATGCGTGCGGGTATGCCCTACGTTTTAATTGAGCGACACCAAAATCGAAATCAACCGCAACTACTCACCTCGTCCTTGTCCATGTCATCGTAAATGCTCTGAAGTAGGGGATCTTGAGGGCTTCAGCAATGTGGTACCCTCCCATCGCACTCGGACTCTCCACAAGAACATCAGTCCCTTGGCAGGCTTCCCAAGACGTTTTTAGTAGGTCATCAAACCATCCGCGGAACTAGGTCGAATTGAGCTGAGACGTACCAGAATTGTGGCGTACTTACCATCATCAGGCTTTCTTTCCAAAATGCAACTGTGAATGTGCCATTCTCAACGCAAATGCGCATCAGCTCCGCTGGATCACCACCAACGTAACCGAATTCAATTCCATGCTTCAAAGAGCGTCAGAGAGTGTAATTCGGGAAATACGTACACTTACTGATTCAATCCATGCTTGGAACTCCCCGTGTGTAGCAATTTTCACCCGATGCCCATCTGCCTTCAATCCTTTTGCAAGCGCGATGTAAGGTTGAACATCCCCCCTCGAACCGATAGTGAGGAACGTAAAGTGCAAGGGCTCTTTCGGTTTGAAAGTCAAAAAAGTTGAGGAAGCTGATGTAAACATCACAGCAGGCAAAGATTCGGAGGTCGCTTCGGAGGACGCGGCAGGCTCGCCGTCGCTACTGAGCGAGTTCCGTGGTTCGAATTCCTCCAAGATAAGCGCATCCCTCTTGCCTTGGCTCAATGCTGGAGCTTCGCCGAGATTTGGCCGCTTCCTGATGTCCTCTATTTGGCGTTCTAGAATAGACACGAAAGCACGCCGTCTATCTTCGAAGCCAAACTCAAAGAAAAGCTCTTCATGGCCTTTAATTATGACAGCAAGGCCATGGCGACCAAAGCCCGTAGCCTTAGTCATTTCCACAGTCAGTATGTCACGAATAGGCAATATAATCTATCGAATCAGCATCGTCAACGAATTCCGTACGTGAAATTTCAGGAGCGTACTCTAGTCTTCGTGCTTAAGGGACCAGTGGACTTGAAACAGAAGTAATTTGAAGAAACATATAAACGTCCGAAAATAGGCAAAAGTCGGTACAAATAACCTGAAAAATCTGTGTGCTATTAAGAATACGTTCCAAGGTCAAACGAGTCACCTACATCCAAGTAGCGTTTCTTTGTCGTCAAAGGCAAATGCAGTCTTGAATTTGTCTGCCATCTCTTGATCGACCGCTGCTTCAGACGTCTCGAGCACACTGTAGCCGAGCTCGCTGGAGGCTCCGGAACATTGTCCGGGAGTCGATGATCCATAGACCTCGCGTACACCTCCATCACCCTGTGGCTCAAGAAACGTAGAGGGCACAGCGGTATTCGAGGGGGTGGCGCTCAAGCCTTTGCGGGGTACTTTTAGCCAGGACGGTACTCCAACGTTCCAAGGTGCACTTGCTGCTAGTCCCTTGCCCGGGAACGATGCCGAGTTCGTATCTCCTACAATGGTTGACGGCGGATAAGTATGGATCCGCGACGAGGGATGAGTTGACAGCCCATTCGAAGATGCAGCAGTAATATTGCCATTGCCGGGAGAAAAGGGCAAGGATGAAGATGCCAGTGGCACGAACGACGCACCGCCCCGCTTTGATATGTGGGTAAAATCCTCAGCGCCTGCGGGAGGTTCCGATACGCTGTATATCCGTGACAGGGTAGATGGAAGTGATTCCTGGAGCGGTCGAAGCAAAGACGATAGCCGGAATGATGAATTGGTCTTGGTGTCCGGTGAAGGAGGACTACGAGCGCGGTCCATATTGTGGGCCGCCAAGGAATGGCGTGCAGCCGTGGTATCCAGTAGGCCATGCGGTGAACCAGCGGGAGACGGTCTATTGGTACGCACAGCCTCCCGGATGTGTTCCAAAGCAACTTGTATGTCATCAAAGTAAGCAAAGAAGTACGAGTCGATTGAATAATGTTCCTCCTCGTCGAGCACTTTGATTTCAATTGTTTCGCTGAACTCGATGGCTAATGATTTCTCCACGTCAAGAATCACTGAGTATGGTATCGCAATCTGAACAGAGTAAGAAGCGAATACAGGTTCGCGTTCCCTGACTTACTTTCACAGTATCTCCCATGTTCTGCGCTTTGAAAATGACCTTGCGTATTGCCTTTACCCATTCTTCTCTGCTTGGGACAGAGTCTGCGGTGAAGAGCAGACACTTTTGATTAGTACGTAGCCGAATCTCTTTTTCGCCCGTAGGATCACAAGAAATCGCATAACGCAGATCGACGATTCCGTTGACGAAATAAGGATCCTGAGTAACATCAGCAAATGTCGCAAACAAAAAAAAATGAATTACCGATGAAGACTGATACCAGGAAAGCGTATCATTCCTGAGGATGAACCAGTGCTTGATCCAACGCTTTGTTCGAGTGGCCTTCTTACTAAGAGGGCCAGATTTAAGAATTTGGTCCTGAATCCACATGAGTGCAGTTCTGCACGGCTCAATAAATCAGTACCTCTCTGCTTGGCATGTGAGCAAAAAAACATAAATGAGAGTTTGTGAGATACATGTATCCCTGTAACACTGAATGTGGCTGAATATCCCACACCATCAGCTGATGCAATACAACTTACAAACCGAGCGCAAAAGCCAGCACGGCATTTCTGATTTCCGTTGAGATTTTTGAAGCAAGTGTAAATGAAAGTACAAACCTGCCAGCACCTCATTGATAGCTTCCAGGTCAAATATCTTTTTCAACTTCTCCGCCAAACGAGTCCGTCGAGTGACCTTGACTGTTGTCATACTGCCTGTGCGACTCGGTGCCCTCCGTCTCATTGCTGGCCCTAGCTGTACGGTCGAAGGCGGTGTGTGTGTCGGCTGTGAGTATTCCTGAGAGTTGGGTGGTCGTGGTGTCATCGCCTCGAAGTCATCGGCATCAATGTCATCGTCAGAGGTCAAATTTACATCATGTTCCGAGTGAGGTGCCTCATAATCTTCTATCTGCGCAGGTGATATTTTCCCTGGAAAAATAAAGTGCGAGATTTCCTTCCGTCTCGACCGGGCAACAGGACGATAAATGGCGTGGATAGAAGAGGCCATGTGTACCCCTAGGACCCGAACTCGGTTTTGCCAGGTCAAAAACCGCAGATCAAAGGACTGCTTACCACTTGGCTCTTCGTCGCTGTCAGAATCCATGTGGGGATCGATTCGAGATATTGGCTCGTCCACATCATCCGGATCTTCCACCAAAGGAAGAGCTTGAAGAGCCTGAATGAGAGCTTGAGTCCCTGCACGCATCTAGATTTCGACAACACTCCGTTAAGCAAAATGCGGGGAGTTAGAAGGAAACGTCACGCGCACCGAGCCGAAATCTCTGAAAGACAGCGATAAAGGTCGTGTGGGTGCCAAGGTTGGCGACGGAGGCGTAATGAAAGGTGAGTCGTCGCTCTGAACAGCCGCGATAGGATCCTGTGAGGGTACATGATCTATGGTCTGTGATCCGTCATCAGACTGCGTTGACATGGCAAGGTGATCACAGCCTTGGAGAGGGTTAAGTAAACTTGAGATTCAGTAAATTTTTTTCCCGAAAGACATCACCTTGGTCCTTCGAAGCTTGCGGTTCCTTGCCTCGGTGCTTCCGTTTTAGGCTGAGTGCGCGTTTCGACTCAGTGTGCAATGACAGGGTTGGCGAGCGAGGAAGGCTGGTGAAGCTCCTCCCAAGGTCCATCGTCCTCGCTGCGACTCTCCTAATACGTTCTTGAGGTGAGGCATTTCCAAGACTATCGTCGTGGTCGTCCCGTGCGTGAGGGTCCGGCGGGCCGGGTTCAGAGGTGACGAGGTTCCGAACAAAAGACTTTGTTGATGCAAGCCTAGACATCGGTGAAGGTGATGTTGGAGCTCAACTTGATTACTTGGGTGGAGCGTCACAGGGAGAAGCAGAAGTTACAGGGTTTTACTCTACTGCACTTCCACGACGCACGTTACGGTATGTACCAAGCAAGTCAGTTACCAGTTCATTCGGAGCTTGAAATAACATGCCGTCGGCATCTTCGGCTCCGTACAAGGCAATGTGTCCTCGAGGTTGCTGCGTTTTCAACGTCCATCAAGCTACAGTCGCATCTCCTTCTCTTCATCTACTCGCTCTTCTTTCATGTTATCATCATGAGGGGGGAATACTGCATCGTTGGCGCTTCCTTTCTCTCGTACGGCGTCTCAGCTTTTCTCGCTTCGTGTCTAACCGCTTTTCAGCTTTGCAGCACTCTTGTTGTTGATCTTTGTCCATGTAGGTCCCAGTGGGTGCGGATCAAATTTATATCTTATCGAACCTCCTTAGGTAGGACAAATCAATACATCCACCGTTCCTCATGGAATCTCGATGGTAATTCCCCTGGTCGTATCTCTTCCGGGCTGACCAACCTATTAGGCTATCGTCAACGTCTCGGGTTACGGGTGAGTGGTCCCCGTACCTACAACACAATCAGGACTCCAACAGAAATAAAGCGAAGCACTATCCGAAGCATTCAATGACCCCATCCAAGGACTGTATACTGCCAATGCTTCATCACCCCTTGGGCAAGGAACTGGCATCAGGCAACAGTACGCGTTTGGTCTTTACTCTTACTGCGCCTACGTCAACAGTTCGGCCGGACAATGCTCGAGCCACACCATTGCTGCTACATTCCAGCCATATACGGCCATCACATCCGACATGCTTCTCAATTACTCACAGTTTACGGCTTACATTTTCGTCGATACCACATTCATAAATTCCTCATATCTTGGGACCAATTCTCATGCTGCATACTACTTCCTGTTACTCGGCACACTATTCGCTGCGCTGTCGTTGTTTACGTGAGTTCCATTCAATTCTCCACATCTAATCGCCATTTAAATCGCCCGACAGCGGGATACTTCGGAGCACTGTTTTCTTCCTCTTTTCAACCACGATGTCCATTCTATCTGCGCTGTTCATCTTGATTGCGGCGGCCATTTGGACTGCGATAGTCAGGAAAGTTGAAAGCGTCAACACGATGCAACTCGCCAAAGGCATCTTGTCGGGCATCGAGGTATCGTACGGGAGCGGAATACACCTCATTTGGGCAGCGTTCGCTTGCTTACTTGCAGCTATTATCCCCTCCATGATTAGGTGTGTGTTCTCTTTTCATCCTTGAGAGATTAACTCAGTGTTCTATCGGAGTAGTTGTTGCACTTTCCGTGGATGAACAGAGTGCTGGCCATTCGACTACGAACTGATGGACTTGACGATACCTATGAGCCATGGCGAACTAGTTCACCATGCCGAATTCATCTAGATACTCTAATTGTCACTTGACCTACGAAACGCACGGACGGAACACGTTATTTATCATTATCCCTAATCATTTTTTTCCCTTCGTGCGCTGCTCAAGAAAATTCACATGCTGAATACTACCATCTTCTTTTCCTGGACATCATGCGTGAAATTAGATATCCAGTCTTAGAATTTTCAAGGTGGCTGCTATACAGACTGGGGGAAAAATCAACAAAACGCTAGCCCACCGCGAGGGTCGAACTCGCAGCCTTCAGATCGCCTAGTCATAAGAGTCTGACGCTCTATCCGATTGAGCTAGGCGGGCGACGTTTAATGTGACATACATTGATGGTATGATTGGCCTGTCCAGCTCGGGCAGCGCGTGTAGCACGAGGATTGTTTCTCTCGCCAACTCACCCTGCTTTCTTCGTGCCCCATTCAGTCGTGCTCACTCCCGCCACACGTCAACGCGGAGGGCGCTCAGCTGCCACCGATCACCTCCTTTCTGATCGGTTTCATGTCGCTGCCAGTGCCTCTGACTGTTCCGATGGCAGTGTGGTCTCCATATGTCTGCGGTGTTCCCACTGGCTCGTTGACCCCTCGTTTTTGCCCGTTCAGCCTGGTGACTCAACACTTGCGCAGTATTGTGGGACTCGACTCGGACTGCAAACAATATATGACGACATACCTGGGAGGGAAACGCCATGTAAACCTAGGCAATGCTTGTTCCAAACTTTCTTTTTGTTATCAGCTCAACTCGGGCTCACAACCCTGGATGCGTGCATGTTCATTAATCAATCGTGGGCTGTAAAATGCCGCACCCCCGCCGTTTTAGTATCTGGCTGTGATCGCGTTCGCTAAGAAGCTATGCCACAGTTTTGCGCCCATCACGCTGGGTAATGGAAAGTGGTCAGATGGGCGCAATTTCCGCAGTGTGAATGCCGGGGTGACGTGAGAACGATTAGTAACGGTTGCGGTGTCGGGCCGACAGGCAGTGTGCTTGGGTGGGAAACCTGGCTGATGTAATGGTGAATATATACTGGTCCGCAGCAGCTAGGTTCCGCTTCTCTCACTCCCCAAATTTCCCTACGGAAGCGCGATCCAAGTCAAAAACCAATCATACCAGACACCTTCCGCAGTACTCCAGCCAGCCATGTCTGATCCTCTGAACGACACCTTCTTCTCCGCCGCTGATACATACGGCTCAGAATACGCCAAGCAGCAAGGCCTCGACTTTGTTTCATTTCACTCGCCATCTGACATCCTCGCCCCCCACCCCGATCTCTTTGAACTTGAATTGGATTCCAGCCTCGCGGCTTTCAACGAAGTCCAGCTTCAGCTCCTTACCGTAGACTCCAACGACGCCTACTCCTTTTTGAGATCCGATACCCCAACGTGTGGTCCTCCCTCTACTATTACCGTCTCTTCCGAGAGCGCATACGAAACACTCTCTACTCGCTCCGAGTCCTTTTATAATTTCTCCGACTCCTCATATCCTGCAACCGACTGCTCTTTCCCCCTCGACCTCGAAATGGACTTTCAAAGGGCCCGCATCGGAGGTAGCGGCTGCTCCGACTACGGCGGTAGTGCTGTGCAGGCCAACAACAATCTTCCTATGACTGTGGATCCCAGTACATTCAGCTCTCTACCCCTCAGTCCACGCAGCGCTCCTACTGCGCCAGCAGCGGAAGCCGCCTTCAAACGTACCAGCTTTTCAGACTACGGAGGTGCTACACGCATCCCCCCCGTTCCCAAATCCACAACTGCCGACTATTATGGTCTCGGATTTATCGGCGCTGACACTGTCTCTCCGTCCAATATGGCTCAACTGTCTACTACCGGTTCTCCTGTGCCGCAAGCAAGGTCAGTCCGTGGTGTCGAAGATCAATCCAGGGAAGATCCTCGCAAGAAATACCAGTGTCCAACATGTCCACGAGGTTAGTTTGACCCTGTCGTCCTCCCCTTACTTTGCTCATCATAGCCCTCACAGCTTTTGCTCGAGCTTACAATCTGAAAACTCACATGGCAACTCATGATCCCAACCGCCTTAAACCGCACGTTTGCCCCCACCGTTCATGCGGGCGCTCGTTTAGCCGCAAACATGATCTTGGTCGCCACTTGGTTAGCATTCACCGTGACGAGTCTGTTTCTTCCACCCCTTCTGCGGTTACGAAGGCCATCGGTGTTGACAATGGTCCGCGGGGCTGGTGCGACAATTGTGGCAAGGGTTGGGTCGGTATAGCTACTCAGTGCAATTGCGCTGATGTGAAGTAAGACATTTTCCCTCGACAAGTTTGACTTTCTATGCGTAAGTTTCATCCATGTTTTCCTGTCGTAACAATACTTAGTTTTGTTTTGTAGATTGGGCGAACAGCTTCGCCAATCGCTTTGTCGTAGTTGATGGTTGATTCGTTTACTACGCGCCAAGATGATGACGTATCATATCATTCTACGCTATCTTTTTATCGATGTATTGCGCATCGTTCCGTTCGTGGTGCACCACGAGCCTCGTAACGAGCGTGGTCTCGAGCTCTCTGCCTGCGTACAGTGCCTTGACGAGGATTTTCGGGCAGTATGTCTATCCACACATACCAGTTTTCGTTTATGACAGTTTGTGGACTATTGAATAAATAATCCATTCGTATATTTGTTTTGCTGTTTTATACTATGTCTAACAATATATTTGTGTTTACCGATCTGAACCTGGCACAGGGGTTATTTGACGGATTGAGTAATCGGTACTTGAGTCCTTGTCGTCACCGCTGACGCAATATTCCAGACAGGGGCAAGACTGCAGGAATATTTAATGCGTCTTCGCCTTCACGACTCGTCTCCCTGTCATGTCTTCTCTCGTCGAATCTGCAAAGAAAGCTTTTACCTCTGCGACTGCAACGGAAAAGGTCGCCGACTTGCAGCGTGACATTCAAACGCCGCAGGCTCGCGACCATTTGACTACAGATCATGGCGTGAAGGTCTCTGATACAGACAACTGGTGCGTGGCGTTCGTGTTGGTTTCCGCGTGTTGAGCTAACTCGCCTTCACCGTGGCCAGGCTTAAAGTGATCGGCACTGGCCCCGGTAAATACAACGGTCCCATGCTGCTTGAGGATCAAATTGGCCGCGAGAAAATTCACCGCTTTGATCACGAGCGCATCCCTGAACGCGTTGTGCATGCTCGCGGTGCTGCAGCCCACGGATATTTCAAAGTATATGACGATCGCGCTTCAAAATACACCTACGCACCGGTGCTGACGGACTCACTGCGCACAACTCCCGTGTTTGTCCGGTTTAGTACGGTTCAAGGCCCAAGAGGAAGTGCCGTAAGTGTGCTGGTACTTATTTTTTCGCACGTTTATGTATTCTCGCATATTAGGACACGGTCCGTGATGTTCGAGGATTCGCGGTCAAATTCTACACGGAAGAGGGCAACTGGGACATCGTCGGGAATGACATCCCTGTATTTTTCATCCAGGACGCTATCAAGTTCCCCGACTTTGTTCACGCCGTAAAACCCGAACCCCACAACGAAGTCCCGACTGGTCAGAGTGCTCACAATAATTTTTGGGACTTTGTTGGCCTACAGCCCGAGTGCAAGTCATGTGCATATATTGTGCTGTTATCCTACTAATCTCCACGACATTTAATAGCGGCACATATGGTATTGTGGGTCATGTCTGACCGCGGCATTCCGCGTTCTTTTCGCATGATGCAAGGCTTCGGCGTCAATACATACACCCTCCTGAACGACAGAGGGGAACGACATTTCGTCAAGTTTCATTTCATTCCGGAGCTCGGTGTCCACAGTCTTCTTTGGGATGAAGCGCTTAAGATCTCTGGGCAGGATCCTGATTTCCACCGAAAGGACCTCAACGAGGCCATCGAGAATGGAGCATATCCCAGATGGAGGTTTGCTATCCAAACCATTCCAGAAGATCGCGAACATGATTTCGACTTTGATATTCTGGATGCGACGAAGGTGTGGCCGGAAGAATTGGTGCCCCTTGAAGAAATTGGCGAATTGGTGTTAAACCGTGTTGTCGATGAATTTTTTACCGAAACTGAACAGGTCGCGTTTTGTACTAGCCACGTGGTCCCGGGAATCGGATTTAGCGACGATCCTTTGCTGCAGGGTCGCAATTTCTCTTACTTCGATACACAGATAACACGACTTGGGATTAATTTCCAAGAGGTGCGTTGCTGTAGGAGCCTTGTCACCATATCGCTGATCTTTGACCCGATTTTAGCTTCCTATCAATCGTCCCATCTGCCCAGTGTTGAATCATAATCGAGATGGTAAAGCGCGTCATCGAATAGTGAAGAGCAGCATCAATTACTGGCCCAATCGCAAGAACATTGGGATGCCCGTCCCTGCGGGGGAAGGAGGCTATATCGAGTAGGTTGTGCTTGCCGATTATCGTAGTGTTGCTGATACCCTTCTAGGTATGCGGAACGCCTCGAGGGCATCAAGCAACGTGCGCGTGGAGACAAATTCCAAGAGCACTTTAGCCACGCCCAGCTATTCTTCAACTCTCTCGCTTCATACGAGAAGATACACCTCGCTAACGCCATTTCATTCGAATTGAGTCACTGCGAGGATCGTGTGGTCTACAACTCGTACATCAATGTACTTAACAACATTGATTTCTCCCTCGCGAAGTCCGTGGCTGGGAAGGTAGGAGCCGATGTCCCAAGCCAATCGGGTCGACCCAACCACGGCAAGAAGGGCAAGGGCTTGTCGCAGACAGACTTTATGCCTAAAGAGCCGACTATTCTCTCCCGTCGTATTGCTATTTTAGTCGCCGATGGTTTCAACGGGGTCGAGATGCAAGATGTTCGCATTGCCTTGACCAGTGCTAAAGCTGTATGCTACATCATCGGACCGCGGCGCGGGCGCATTCATCCGATGACAAGCCAAGACACCGGATCTGGAGTCTCTGCGGACCATCACTTCGAGGGCCAACGGTCAACTCTATTTGATGCCATTTACATTCCATCTGGAGCAGAACATGTCAAGGCTCTCGCAAAGAACGGTCGCGTGATCCACTGGGTTAGGGAGACATTTGGACACTGCAAGCCAATTGCTGCTGTCGGTGAAGGTGCGAACGTCTTTGGCAGAGTGAACGATGCGCCTGATTTCATTCGACTGTTTCAGCTGTAGACTTTTTACGCGATGTCGTCCAGTTGCCCAAGGTTGATCTCTTCGCTCCCGGTGGTCGTAACGACCAGGTGGTGTCGTCTTATGGAGTGGTTTCCACGGGCCGATACACCGCCTCCTCGATGATTGCCGATCTCCCGAAGTTTGAAGCAGACTCCAAGGGATTCGTCTCCAACTTTGCGTACCAGATCAGTCAGCATCGTTGTTATGAGCGGGAGATGGATAGCTTGACAGAGATGGTTGCATTTTGATCGAGTCAATGTTTGCGAATTCGGTCGCTTGTATTTGTATACGATTAGTGTGTTTCCCTTGAAGTGTCTCAGCTGAATGGGCCTTCACCGTGCCAGATGAACCCAACACGACAATCTCATACGCTATGAATCGATGACTGACCGTGTCTTCGTGTGGTTTTGTTGTGTCAAAAGTGTTCTACTGAGTGGCACATTTCCTAGAGGAGGCAATCATCTGGATGGTATGGATGACAAGGATCTCCATCCGAGCGACGACTACTCGCACCGGTTCTTCATCTGGCACGAGTGGATACAAGCACATGGCCCCCTCTCGACCGAGAACGTCTTTGACTACTTTGCGACCTCGATGTTCTACGACAAGCAGAGCAACAACCAGGTCCTCCGAATGCAGACAATCCACACCGGCACACCCATCTTGAACGAGGCAGAGGAACTCAAGTATCCCCTTCTCCTCCCTCGATCCTCTCGCACTCACCCCTCTCCAGACGCTTCACCGGTATCGAGTTCGCCCTTGCCCATGCATCGCCCCCCTCCCTCTTCATCATACACAAGCGCGAGCGTCTCTCCCCAGATCAAGGTCCGTCCATTCCTCCTTCCTCTTCCTTGTCTCCATCTCCCCAAAAGTCAGGCCGCTCGCCGCCTACTTCATCATCAACAACCGCATCTACCAGTCTCCCGACGTTTACACCCTCCTTTCAAACAGACTGGTATTTCCCTCCCTCATTTCCCTACCCCCTGCTCATTCCCCTTGTCCAGCTCACCTCATTGAACGCCCTCCAGTCCTCCCTCGACCTACTCCGCAGACATCGTCCCGACTACACCCCGCGGTCTGGTTTCGTGTGGCCCATAATCGACTCATCCCTGCCCGACACTCAACCCAAAAAGCCCGATCTTGACGTCCCTCATATCGACGACTCCGCGATCGAAGCGACCGATAAGCACCAGCCCCATGGTCCCAAGAAACACCAAAACAACTCGCTTATGGTGTATGCCATGAGAACAACTGCAATGCATTCCAACATAGCTTCATCTCGTTCTCAACCCTCCGACCACTCTGCGTCTACATCCGTCCACCCGTCCGCGTCTTCTCAACCCCCTCTGACCTCTGCCCCTTTGGCCCAAAGACCAGCGACTCCAAAGGCACCCTCCGCCGTTCCCAGTCCACAAGACCCTCCCCCTGTCAAAGGTCCCGTTGGCGCTGGAAAAAAGAAGAAAAAACGTATGTCCTTGTCTCTCGCATGAGCATTCCATTGACGTATTTACAGGTACTTCAGTCTTGGTGACCTGAGCTTGGGGCCATTCAATCCATATATTCACACACTACGAAGACGCAGTTTACTCCTTACCGAGCACTTGTCCACCTAGTCGGTAATATTTTCAGCCGTCAATGCCAGTGTGGTCTTGTTACATGCATTCCTGTACACTCTCCGACACTAAATTTATGGTAGCATCGTCGCTCACTTTGTTCTCCATTCGGTTCTACTACCTTCCGCTTACCCCTGTTAGCTTGTCCGTCAACCATCCCAACGGTGTCGGAAGTGGTCCGTTCCGAGCACCCACGCCAGCCCCCAAAGCGAGGGGATTTGCTGACACGAATGAGTCCTTCCGCGCCTTGGACGCCATCTTTGCTACATGCCATGTTAGCCTCTGACAATGATGGAATATTATCTGATAAGCGAGGAACATAATCTTCCAGTCCCACAACCATGACCAAAAAAAGCATAGTAAACATGCTTGACACGCACCCGAGTTGCTGATCTCCTCCACGTTTGTTTCGAGGACGAGGCCGCCTTGGATGATCTCCGCAAGGATATGATGAACCTTGATCGTCTCATTTCGTGATTCAGTGTGCGACACCCCTTTCCGTGGAAGCCTACCTCGTCGAAATGGAACACCAGATCGAGTTCACAAACGTTCTCAAACGCGCGGTCTAGTGCCTCCACAAAAACCTAGGTTTCAGGCGGTCTCAAGTTGGCACCGTTGCATGGCGTACACCGAATGGGAATCTCCACTCACCTGAATCAGGTCCAGTACTCCCAGCTCGCTCTCGGCGCCATCCACAACGAACACAAAGTACAGTGTGGCGTAGTTCCTGTACACAACCCGCCAGCGGTCGTCCAAATCATCCTTGGGGCCGAGGAATGCATCAAGTTCAGGTGCATCCAGAAAGTTGCACAAGCCAGCTGGGCGGATCGAGATGAGGGAAAATATCTTTGGAATGACCGTCTGCGGTGACTGATGGAGTGGTGTGTAGAATTTGGTCAGCCTTGGAACACCCGAGGTGTTGACTGAGGTTTTCGGTGTTGATCAGACAGCGAGAATGGGCGCAAAAGGATGACTGACAGATCAAAACTGCGTGTATCATGATCGTTGCGGTTAGAGAGTATACAGTACAACTCGGTTCTATCGACGCATGACCCGAAATCCACGCCAAAAATATTTTCACCACTCGTCTCCCGCAGACAATCCAACGCGACTTCCGAGGTCCCCAACGCCATTTGGTCACGTTTCGTCCCTGGGTAGAGTCCAACCAGGCTGCAGTCTTCCCGCCAGATTGCCCACCGGCCCAGATAGACCACCCTGGCTTTTGAAACTCTCCAGGAAATTTTTGATAAGGTTGTAATCCATGTTTGGCTTATCACCCTCCTCGTCCGAGTCCCCGGCATCCTCTCGCTCCAATAACCCCTCAAGTTCAGCCTGCATGGAGGCCTCGATGTCCATATCGATGTCCACATCTGCTGGGGCCGCACGCGCTTTCCCTTTATCCTCTTTCGTTGGCAGTGAGGGCTGGGACTGCGGCTCTGGCCTGGCAGTAGATTGCAAGCGCAACAGTTCGGCGTCCATGGCTTGCATAACTGCCTCGAAGGAATCCAGCCTGGGGTTCGTGTCTGAACTGGCGTCTGGTACTGGCTGGCGGGGTTGCTCGGTCGTTGTCTTGGGTGCTACCGTCGCCTTCTTCGCAGTCGTTACGCTCCTTGGTACAAACGCTTGACATCATTGTTAGCCATCCCTTCACGTATCGCAAAGCTCAAAGAAACACACCTCCCCTCCCCCGTCGCTCTTTGAGAATATCATCCCACATTTCGTCGGAAATGCCCAAGGCCTGGCGTGAAAATTCAAGAAACTCTGCCTCTTCTTCATTCATATCCACCTCGATTTCGCCGACCACCTGAGGCCTGTCTTCCTCTGACTCGGCATCTTCATCATCACCACCAGCTAATGGATCTGACGAAGAGGACTCGTCATCCGAATCTACCCCTTCATATTTATCACGTGGAAGAAGTGGAGGACGGATTGCGCGCGTGCGCACTGGCGAACTGGGTTCCCCAACAACAGCACCATTGGTGACAGCGTCAGGTTTAGAGAGCCCAGTTTCCACCTGTTCGGTCAGGATGGTAGTCTTGGCGACACGCTGCGTATTGAACGAAGCGGGCATTCGACCATACTCGGAAGCTGGGAGGGCAGGAACGAGGTTATCCATTGCTTGCTGGCGAGCTGCGTCTCTCCTTTCGGCACTAGACTCCTCGTCATCCGAGCCGGAAGGTCTCTCGTCACTAAGCAAGTCCTCCTCGGCGTCACTATTTGTACCATCTTCGTCGGAGAAAGATTCGCTGCAGATAATGGAAGATGTCAGATGACGCAGATCACAGCGTAGAAAAGCGTACTCGTCGAATCGCGCGCCTTCAACATCTCCTTTCCCCTCTACAAACTGTTCCACTTTAGCAGCGAGATCACGGAGTTTGTTCGCTTGTTCCTTCGTGACCCTGTCCTCCACATCCACATCCCCACCGTCCGTTTCCATAGCGTGAGTCTTCATAGCCGAATCATTAGCGTCGACATTCATCCATTCATCTGAATCCTCCGCTTGCGCTAGATCCGCATCTGGAAGTGTCTCAGGAGCACGGGAAAGTGCGGCATTGAACAACGCAGCAAACGAGGGCCGTGACATGTCGCTGCCGAAAAGTGATTTAATCAACCAAGGGTACGATACTTGAAACGTGGATTCGTGAACATACTCTTGTCGTCGAGTCTCGATGTAAATATCAGCTGCCTTGTTCTCAAGTTCATTCCACATCTGTGAACCCTCGATTTCGTCACGAAAGTAACCAATAGTGACAAGACGGGTCAAGTATGCCCCGTAATCTGGTGAACGTCGAAGGGCATCTTTGCGTGCTTCGGCCTGACGGCAAGAGAGATGAGATACGTGAGGAACCTGAAAATGAATAGTGGTTAAAAGACGCTTACAGAGGAACTCAGTGATTCCGCAGTTGATTTCACAACGTCTGCACGGTTTTTAGACTCTTGAAACAACATCTCAAAACCACAGGCCTGCAGAGCCGCATTAGTGATCGAGCAAAGGAACCAAGTTGAATGTCTAACTAATTTCATCCCAATATCTCGCCAACGCCAGGCAGCCGTGCCTTCTCTCTCCTTAAAGCTGCCGAAAATTTTAGGTGGATAAAACATTTGGATGACCAACTGGGCATAAGCAGTTCGTGTCATTTTAACCCTGCAAAGGACATTTGGACGTGGCGGAAAGCGTGCCATCTTGTGAACAGCCTATCATTGACCATCTGTCAAGATATCCCGCCAAGGCATTGATCCCACTCACACGAAGTTGAATTGCGTCACGAGTGTAGAATGTCTCGACGGGCTTTTGGATTAGCGATTGATCGACGGTGAGAACACGAGCGATGTCGATAGGGATGTATGCCATCGTCGTATGCACATGGTTGCGCGCAGCACCAGGATAACCAGAGATTCTCTGCCAAACGATATCCTCGACCGCTTTGGGAGCGAGGGTATCGACGGACGCATCGCGCACGAGAGGAAGTGCGTCTTCGATGGTGATATATTCATCCTCTTCGTCAGCAGCAAGGTGGTGCTCGTCCTCGTGTTCCCTCCCGCCAGGAATGCGGGGACGCCTCCTCGGCTTATTGGGTGAAGAAACGTGGGAGAGGGGGATGAGGTGCAAGCGGCCACTGTGTATCCACACCTGTAGCATAAGAGTGAAAGGGGTTGTTTAGTTGATGGTTCTCACCGTTTGCGGGAGGAGGGGGGGTGCGCACCCTGTTGACCCCGTTTGAGGGGTTCACCCAACGGGGTAGGGACTCGGCCGCCTCGATGAGCAAGAACTCGCCATCCGAGTCAGAAGCGCTGACGTGTATCAAGATGAGTGGAGGAAGACGCGGACAGTGCGCACGAACAGACCTGATGACGACGTCCCACCGCTTGGAGATCTCTCTGAGGAGCCAGACGGCGCACCACTCGTCGTCGATAGCATCGCCGACGCGCACGCGGCCCTCGAGAATGATTTTATCCTCGCCGCGTCGGGCATCTGGGTCTAGCGCGATCTTGATCTGAAAGGGATCGCGATGCCAGAGGAAGTCAGGGAGGAGTGTTGGCACGAGATCGGTGATGCACGCCGCGAGGGACGTGCAAGAGGCGTTGTCGGCGAGGGGAGGCGGGGGGTAGAGTACATACAGCAGCGTGGACGGGCCACGGTTGAAAGTGTCCATGTTCGTGGTTGTTGTCGGCAACCCGGACGAGGGTCGTTAGCGGCCCCTGCAAGCTGGTTATTGCCATTCGTGGCTCTCGTTCGGTATGGCAGCGCACACCTCCTTCAAGGACAGGACGTTGATCGCTGTCATTGGCGACGAAGTACGTAGCCCACCCTTGTCGTGTTTTACATGCTCAAACCCTATGTAGGACTCAATCACAGGTCTGTTGCTCGCCGGCGTCGGCCACATCAACGAGCATCAGAAGAAGAACTTTCTCGTCGTTGATTCCAGTGCGCTCGCCAGTGCAGCATCCACGCCCCTTTCCTTTCTAACCCTTCCCTAGAGACCCAGATATCGACCATCGAGGCAGCCTTTCAAGAATTCACCGAACGCAAGGATGTAGCAATTCTGCTCATTAACCAGCATGTGCGTACCATGAAACTTTACTTCGTCAATGGGCCAGTGCTCAGAGATTCATTCTAATCAATCTAGATTGCAGAGAAGATCAGACCGACAGTCGATCGGTACCAGCAACCTTTCCCTACCCTTCTCGAGATCCCATCCAAGGATCACCCATATGGTACGCGACCCTTTCACTTGCTCGCTTCAAATCATGCTCGTCGCATATGCCTTCATTCACAACACGCTTTCACAGACCCTGAGAAGGACTCCGTCTTAAAACGCGTGCAGAAGCTTTTCGGAGAATAGTAATACATGTCCTTTCAAATGTTCAATGTACCTCATTGCCCACGCCCACAAATGGTGCTCTAGCATTTCCTTCATGCATGACTCCTAACCTGGCACGCTGGCTGAGACCATGCTGGGTTTCATTGTGATAAAATGCATTACATCGGTGCACGGAGACTATATCCGAATATGGTGCTGATCGTGCTCCAGTGTGTTCCTCCTCAGCCCTTGACGCGGACGTACGGTGTCCAGTGCGTGTTTTCAGGATGAATGAAACCGCATAATGGGCTCGTTCTCGCGAACACCTGGTGCCCGCTCGACGAATACCCTGATCGGGTTACGACTTTCGGAGTCTGTCGACAAGTAAAATTAGGGTGGGCCGTACCGTATCGGGTGGGTAAGTAGGTCTCCCGTGAGAGTAAAACAAGATACGCACTTGGTATGTCAATAAGGAGATACCGAAATATGAAGTATCCTTCATCGTTCTGTCGTATCACACTGTCAGTATGAAATGCTCCTGCACCCCACCAGCCGTAGACACGAGTGCGGGAACGGTACACAGAACGTGTGGCACTTCATGTGCGCCGTCTGTGTACCATGACTGAGCTGACGGCTGAGAAAGCTTTCAACGCACCCTCACGAGATCTGCATGTACCTCCCCCTCTGTCCAGGCTATTCCTGCACCATGGTTGCCTCCGTCGTGTGACCTCCGCCCGCGGAGTCCAGAAAATATGCCTGTTAGTCTCCACCAAGAGCGTTCCTCGTCACTTTCTTGGTCCTTGCTCTTCTCTTTGGTCGTTGTGGCTGAAGGTACCGGAGAGGGGACAGCGTCCCCTCTGAGATACCTGAAAGCGCTCCTTGCCGAGTCGATAAAGGGTGACATTTTCTCCTTCACGTCCTCCATAGTTAACGAGGCCAGTGATTCGACATAGCTGGCCCATTCGCCGTCTTTCTCATCTTCCACCGGGGGTGACGCCGAAGAAGAGCCTTGAACGTAAAAGTTTAATAACAAGTGTTCCCGGCCGGAGGAGTCAACAGCTATCTGTGATGCTACATGTCGATGACGGTGGCGCGGACGCAATGAAGAGGGCGGGTTGTTGTGAAAAGCGAGGGGAGCATGAATGTACTGGGCAACCTTGCACACGATTAATGAACGATCGATTCTCCGTCGAAGGTGGACTCACTCGGGGGGATGTTTTGATTCGCTCACAAGCGTCGTTATAGAGCACTGTGGGCGAATTCTTTGAAAAGAGTTCCGAAGTAAGTGCGTAGACGAGAACGGTGGACAGTCCAGCGCCGAGTAGAATTACAGTCAGGTTGGTAGTACGCTGAGTTGTGCGCAACACTTGAACATTACCGTCAGCCCCATGGACGAGCGCAAAGTAGCTGGAGACGTGACAATTTACCCTTGCCGCTGACACTCAGCTCTGACCATCTCTTAGCCTTCTCCCCGCGCTTCAGGGCTGCCTGTGAGATACCGAGTTGGAATGGCCCAACCGAGTCCACCCTGCTTGAGTGAGACGTTCTCTGCTTCTGGTCGAGGGCGGACGAGAGTATAGAAGATGGGGTACTTTGACCGCTAGCATATGTTCTGGAGGCGACACGACGAGCGAGAAAAAGCTCGTCTGTTGTGAGCGACGGGCGTGCGGACCTGCACAGAGCCTGCACACAACGGAAGTGTCTCGACGGGCGGGCGGGTGAGATTGTAGGCATCAATGTTGTGCTGAAAATTCGTTTTGGGATCACTCATTCACAGTACATTTTTGGCGATAGATATCAAAAAATTTCCCATTAGCCGACTTGAACGACTGACCTCGTCATTACTAGTGACGCGCTCTACCAACTGAGCTAAACGGGATGATAATTATCTAAATGCCAGTGTTAAATAATACCATGTCCAAGAAAGTTGTTCCTGTATACATGTCATTACTCAGTATTCAGTTGCCAATGCTGCTCAACCGTTCAAAAGTAGCCTTTTTCATCTGGACTTGCGCGTTTAACGGACCTGCTTTTGGCCAGCAAGGAACAGTGCTCACCGGTGGGCTGATTCCATCTCCTTCAAAATATGCTAATACGAACTCCTCAGCGACCCAGTCACTCTCAACAGCACCCAAATCCGAAAATACTAAATTCCTCTGGCGCGTTGGATCTCCGGTGGGTGCGGTGAGGTGCACATCAAGTGGATTGCCCTTTGAAAGTTTGGTAGTGGGGAAGACCGACTTGAGCTTGCGGAGAGGAGACTGTACAGCGGTTTCTGTTTCAGCGGGAAGGGTCCCACGGGACTTGGCGAGTTGGAGACGTGCTGTCAAAGTACGCATAAAACCGTCACGCAGGTGAGTCCACGAGGTGTGCCGTGTCGGTACTATGGAATGGGTGTGTAGAAATGCGTATGGATAGAGTCGGAATAATCTCACCAATGCGGAGGACGCATGAAGTATTTCGGACTATATAATTGATTTTTTCTTCGGGCGTAGCGCTGATAGGGACCTGTGGAAGCGTCCTCCCAGGTCAGTATCAGTGTCCGCGCCAGCGCAAGGAGACAAACTTTGAGTTTCAAGGACGCAAGGTCAGCGTAGAACCCGACAGAATAGACATTGATACCAAGGAAAGAGACCGTGCGGACGCCCACCCCCAGGAGAGAATGGGGAAGGGACGGAAACCTAGAAGGGACCCGAAGTTCTTTCGGAAACTCAACGGAAGTGGCAGGGTCGACTAAAATTGAACAAGCTCAAGGCCAATCATGGTGGAGAAGGTGTCATCCGAGAAGAAGCTTACCTACCACGTCCTGCCTCGTAGTATGGGGGGCATCAAGGTGGATGGGAGAGGTCGCGTGGCGGAACGCTAATGCTGCAGAGAGCAGCGAGGCGACGCCATATAGGACGGGTTTCGACCAAGAGCGGGGCTGGGCCGGGTGTGCTCGAGCGGAAAATGCACGGGTAAAGATGTGCGGCATGATCAAGGGGTGGTATGTCACGTGGGATTGTGGCGTATCGCCCAGCTGGGCGTCACCAAGTTGAGCAAGATCGGACCAGTGCACACGCAATCCAAGGACGCGTCAGCGCCCAGACATATATATATATTAACACATTCACTTTCGTCGTACGTCTCGTCCCTTTCCCTCCAATTTCTCGCTTGCTTTCATCTAAACCCATCTCAATGGCCGCCCTTGATCTATCCCTACCCAGCATCATCGCCGGCATGGCTTCAGGTAACCTGTCTATCCAAGGCGTGGAAATGGACGAGGATGATATCGACATCCTCGATTCACCTGCTGAAGAGGAGGTTTCACCTCTTGCACCAGACCGATCTTCCTATGACAAACAAAGAGCCAACCTTGCTGTCTATCTCGATGCTTTACCCTACAAGTGCGAATCTCTCCAGGAGATGCAACAGAAGCTAGAGCGTATCATGGCAAAGCTCCTTATATGCGTCGAGTCCAAGAACTGGTCCGTCCTCACAACCTGGGATGCAATGCTGCAATGGTAAATTCCCAATCCCTTTCGTCTTCGCATATCTTATTCGCCCAGTTGGCTGCAGTTGCGCTACCCCATGACAACCTCTACTCGCGTCAAGCTTGTTAGGTTTTATTACGAATTATGTTTGATTCCTGGTTTGGACGTCCGTGTCATCCGAAGTTGGGCAGACATGATCTCTCGTCTCCTCGGCAAGACTGGAAAACGCAGGATCGAGTCAAAGGATCTACATCTTCCATGGTGGCCTCTTTGGCAGCTCCTTTACAAGGAACTCTTTCCGAAGAAGCGTCTTGGCCAGACTAAGTGTGCAACATCTTCACTCTTTGTTTTGGTTCTATTGACGCCCTTTTCTAGTCGTAACTTGAACAACATCTTACTCTACGTCGCAGAATGTTGCAAACCGTACTTCGCCGCTGCCGACATCCCTGACATGCTCAGCACTTTCTTACCGATGATTACTCCCAATGTGAGCTTTATTATCCTTTTGTTACATATCGCGTATACATGCTGAACTCGTGTAGACAATCCTTACCATGGTTCCGGTACTGACTTCGTTCCTTCCTCCGTCTCATCCACATCTTTACCTTCCTGTCGTCTTCAAACTTTGGGAGGCATTTAATTCCTTTTCGATGGATGATCGTTTCCTCGAACTGGCTGGAAATTTGGCGGAAGAACACGTTGCAGGTAAAGCTGGTAATTTCGGTGAAGAAGGTGGGGCTCAGTACCAGGACGTGGGTATATGGTCCGAGCAGGAATGGAATTTACTGGTTAGCAAGGGTTTTGAATCCATGTGTAGGCTCTTAACCACGCATCTGTCCTACATTCCTCACTCTCATTTTCAGATGTTCCTGTAGGGAAATCTAGAGTGAGTAGCTTTGACGCAAAGCTCATCCATGTGGTTCTTAATTCTTTTACAGAACCCCCACTTAACCTCTGCACATGCGGATGCAGCCTCAGTCCGTCAAGGATCTAAAATCAAGAAAACTATCAGTCGCATAAGTGAGTAGGTTTAGACGATGTTTCGTGTGCATTGAGGCATAGACATGATCTCGACGTAGATGCTCTCGCTAAATTGTTTGTCTACTCCATGGCTGTTGATGGCCCTCTCCGTGGTGACTCTGCATCAGCAACACCGTCTTCTCAAAGTGGACAGATAACCTATCTCGCGGGTTCAAAGGCCATGGACACTTTAGACCGCCTAATTACTAGTACAGAGTCGTTTTTCCACCCGTCCAACCATGGTCACTGGACAGTGTTGGTGAGTAGATCGTGTACTCCTTGCCCATTTTTCCTGATTTTGTTTTAGCTTACGAACTTCCTCCAACGCTTGACGGCCGAGTTTGCTGATCGTTGGTCTGAGGAGCACCTGCCTTCCTGTCGTACACCAGTGGTAAGCACTCTATGCGGTACAATACAATGCAGTCGTATTGATATATAATATGGAGACCCGTCGCCTCACCACTGCGATTCGTCGAGCGTTCGTTACCAGCCTCCTCACACCCGCCTTACTTGCAATGTTCTCGAAGGATCCATTGTCTCTCGCGATGACACAAGGAGCCCTACGCGTCATGGCACAACTTGAGCCTGCGTTGGTCATGCCTGAGCTACTTGAACGCGCCTACGGAGGATTAGAAGTTGTCAACGAGACACACCGGACTACAGCAGTTCTTAAGATACTTGCTGGTATATCTCTCCCCTTAGTCTCCGAGAAACTGTGGCGCCCTGGTCAAAAACATCTTCTACCGCTCCTTGAGTTGTGCATTCCGGGCATTGATCTGGTCTGTCGCATTGTTCCTCCTTTTGATTATTCTTTGACGTTCCTGGGCACAGAATGACCCGAACAAGACTATATGCGCAACCTCATTCATTATTAGTGCGATTCAGCATGTCAAGGTTGGCGACATTTCTATGCACCAGTCTGGATTCGCATTATCTGGCGACGCGCCTAGCGAAGATCTCATGGAACTCGACAATGACGAAACTCAACTTCCTGAGGGTGTTGAGGCAAGCCCCTTCGTTGCTCTGAACAGGGAAGAAGAGCGTACCCTTGTTCGCGAGAGTACTTCAGGCTTTGCAGGTACTTGATCCATCTTTTATCAAGATCCTGAAGACTCAACGGTGCAGATTGGGTGGTATCACTCTTTCGGCGCATTCTCGCTCTGTACGAGAATCTCCCTGAAGAAGGCGGCCGAAAGAAGACGACGGGAGGTAAGACTGAAGAGGCAGTTCTGAAGTCCATAAAAAGCATGGCCGATGTCATCTGTCTCCATCTATCTGATCAGCTCTTCGACCTCGTTCTCAATTTAGTCTATGATTATGCCACAACCAACGCAAAGTCAAATGCCGTGAGGGCATTTGGACATCTCGTTGCATGTCTCGCACGTGCGAAGCCTCAGGAAACAATTCACAAGTTTTTGCCGTTCTGTGTCTTGCAGATCCAAGAGGAACTGAAACATGGGGCATCGAGCATTCGGACGACCTCAACGCATGAGAGTGTGCCCTCTGACACGACCCTTCACTGGAGTGAGCATTAACTTACGACCCTCATGATCATGTACTAAGTTTCTCAACTTCCTGTTCAGATATGGCCATTCTCAGAGGATGCCTTGGATATGGTGGCCCCGCCGTGAGTGATGGGGAAGAAATTTGATATCTACAATCTGACGACATTTCCTCAGCTACTCAAACACAAAGAGACAGTTATTCACCTTCTGTCGCTCCTGCTTGAGAAGACGAAGAGTGAGAGAGGGTACTCAGGGACTGCCGCTTTGGTGTCACGGGTGCTGCATACATTAACAACAGTTTACCCTATCAACAACCATTTCGTCAACAGTGATCAATGGGCAGATCCAGGTAGGGGCTTTGGTGTTCGTATTAATGGCACATAGTAAATTTCTTTTTTCAGATTTCAACAAGGCCCATGCCATACAGTGGGGCCATCTTGTCGAACCTCGAGATGTTAAAATCGAATGGCATGGTAAGATGACATTCTCGGGCCGGCTCTCTTCAGAAACTCACTTGAAATATTCCAGTTCCAAACGCGGAAGAGGTTGACTTTGTACTCCAAATCTTAGATCGCATTGCCTCCCCAACGCTTGACAAATTGGAGGCCCTCGTAAACTCTTCTGACAGATGGGATGGCGTTGCCCGCAATGATTTCTGTCGGTAAGTGTTGCAGTACGATTCGACTGTACTCTAGTAACATCTGTGACGATAGCTACTTGGCTTTCTCGAAGGCAGTCTGGAGCGGCATGCCCACAATTTACAAGGAGGCTCCCAAAAAAGATGTGAACTCCTGTGTCGATCCAGACGTCGACGTGGAAGGTCTTATTGTCAACCAATTGGATGTACAAGCAGGAATAGTTCTGACGGACCCTCAAGATCCACGCTACCAGCGCATCGTGAAACTGCGGACCCGATTCGGGAATCTCATACACCTTGCTGCACAAAAGTTACGCCAAGACCAAGATGAGGAGGACCACATTGATGCTGTGGTCGTAGTGGTTAGAGCCCTCGACACGTTTTTCCTCGACTATGGGATGAGCAGAGGTGACTTCACAACTTTGCAGAAGAATTTTACCCAGTCTCGAGAGTGCGTCCGGTCCTTTTTTGACTCATGCATGTGGCTGGGGTTTGATTGCCTTGTCCAGAGTGAATCGTATGTCTTCACGTCAAAAGGACAACGCGCGAGTTGTGTGTGTTAAGCGAGCACAACTCTACCATTCTAGCCGCCTCTACATGCACGCTTTATATCGCCGACGTTCGGAGTTAGATGATCGATTACTAAAGGACGACCTGGCGGCACTTTGCTTATCGCCGTATACCAGGGTGCGGCGGTACGTGGTTTATTGTTCCTTTGGATAATCGTTTGACTTCTGCAGTCTCGCGCAAAATGTCCTTCACAACGTATGCGGTGTAAGTGTCCACACGCCGTGCTCGTACGTAAAATGATAACGAAGACAGTACTACGTGCGATCCACGAGATACATCTTGCCAACAATGTTCGATTCCTTAAGCAAGGGGAACAACCCTGATCGCATGAAAGGCGCTCTTTATGTGCTTGGAAATAAGGGAACAAGTGAGTGTGATTTATCTATCACTACTACATACTAATTCATTCAATTGGGAAAAAGCTGCTTACATCATGGCCGGTATGACGACCAAGTGTCTGCTGTCGTTAAGCTCATACCTTTGCAGATCAGAGGTTACAACGCCAATACTTGCTTCGTTTGCTGGAATGCCAGCATGAGGAAAAAGTACGGATTTAATACCTTCGCCATGCCTGTGCTGACCAGGCCGTGGTTGCAAGCCTTCGGTCCAAAAGTTGGTCTCCACGAATTCCTCCGACTGCCTCATCCACCTCAACGAAGAGGCTATCCGCACAGCTGCATATATTGCGGATGTCCCCAGAGTTCATGCCGCTCTCCGTGATCTTGAGGCGGAAGTGGATGCCCGTAATATTGACAACGGGCTGCGGGGAACTGTGCTAGAAATTGCCCCCAAGAGAGTCCAGAAACAAGTTCAGGAACACGAGTATACGGTAGGTTTAAGCATGAGCGAATCAGACCGCCATGCCGATCCGTCCTTCATTTTTCAGATGAAATCTGTGCTTGACATTGCTGTCCGGCCTACAACTCATGTTCGTGTCTCGCCTATTGTGACAAGACCGATTGATACTCATCCATTACAGTGGCGATATGTCCAAATGGCTGTCACTTTTATTCTCGGACTAATGAGACGAGATGAACCGACATCGCCTGACGTGGCAAGGTTCTTGATGGAACAAACGACAAGTGTCCAACCTTTGATTCGGCTCAACGCACAGCAGTAAGTATTACACATCTTTTGAGATCCTCGTTGTGTTTTCTATGTGATCATTGCTCCTAGGGGGATCGTGCGAGAATCTCTTTTCATCAAAATGAGGACCTACGCAAAGAATGATGAGGAACTTTGGCTCTGTCAATGGCGAAATCCGTTATCCAGGGAAATTGCCATCAGCGATCATACTCAATTTTTGAACACCCTTCACAATCCTGTAGTGGGACCCGAGTGAGCGCAAACAACAGTATCCTGGTCTCATGTTGACGGTTTTCCAGTAATTCTTTTATTGACAAACTCGAGACTGGGTTTTTAACGTGGACCACAACCATCCGAGGCTACACGATGTCCGATTCTGCACAGCCTACTATGTGGGATGCATCATCCGCGGAGTCGTTGGCCATCATAAACGAGTACACTAGTAAAGACTACTACTCTAAGCTGGTCGCATTATGGAGCCAGGAAACAGACAACAACACCGGTGTTTCCGACTTGCGTCCAGAGAATGTACTATTTATCAAGTCTATTGGTACGTCTTTTCAAATAAACTAGTAAAGTGACGGTTAAACGTACAAGTGACCCATAGCTAAGATGTTTGGAGATGCCATCTTACAAGACTTGCTCGACATAGTAGAGCCCCTGCTCGCCAGTACAGATAAATTCCAACAGGCTGCAGCTGCGGAAATCCTGACTGGTTTACTTCGGGGTATGTTAATCGCGACTTATATTTGCACATACTCAAGAGTCATAGGATCCAAGCACTGGCACCAACATAGTCTTGATAGTTTGTGGGTTTGGTTCGTGCCTCGCTTCGACCAAATCCTCTCCCAAGCTCGACCAGATACTGTGGTCTACTGGACCTCGTTCCTTCAAGTGAGTATTCTTCGTAGCTGTGCTCACTACGTCGTTGAGTTGCTCCATGCGAAGACGGTTCTTGAAGACCGTGATCCTCGCCGAAACAAGCCCCTGGTGGATTGGATTCTATCTCTCCAACTAGACTTTCAGGGAGACTCGGCATTTGCAGGTGTGTCGACGTAATCATGGTGTGCTCAAGTTGCATTGCTCACACCATCTCAGTTACAAAATCGTTGAATGCCGTCGTCGTATTAATGGATGCCATGGGAGTTCGATTCAATCCGATCTCTGGAAATTTTATCTCGTTGTTCTTTGACAACGCAGACTCGAATTATGCAGAGGTATGCTTTTTGGTATGCTTTAGTCTTTGATTACTGATCAGAGAACTTCCATAGATACGTAATACAATAGCAAGTGCTCTTTATCTCATCGCAAGGAACAGATGGCGTCCGTCCTACCCTTCGGTGGCTGCACTGTTGGCCTCTTGTAGCAAGACTCAGGACCCTCTTGGTACTCGGTGTGTACATTCTATGCTTCTGTCTAACTATACTGAGCAAATTTCTAGAGAAAGTGTGTTCGACGATCGATTCCAGCAAATCACTCAGCAACTTGCTGAGTGGAAGGACCAGCGTTTTTCCCCTCCACGAGTATCCCAGTCTCAGGTAAGTGTCCTACAGGACAATTGACGTCATCTAATCTGCAACCAGTTTGATAAAGTTGGCCTCACGAGTGCGTCATATCCAACCAGAAGTCACGTCGCTTACCTTTCCTCGAAGTGCTGTTGTGGCTATGGGTTTCTTTTCATGGTTCCGAGGCATGCCTCGCATTTCCGTCAGCCATGAAGATGCTGTATGTTTACCCTTTATGAACTGTCGCAAGTTTCGCTCACATCGGCAGGCCCGAAATATTGAACATGTCGGAGCTCAATGACAATCCAGAATTACAGAAATATAGCAGTGCAGTTTTGCAGGTGATGTCTGGAATCTACTTGCCAGCTACGTTTGCAGAAGCCGTCTTGGAAAGACTGGTAGAAGCGATACAGTTTTCCAAGGTATGTGAAATAGTTTTCGTCCACAGTTGAGATATAACGAAACTGTTACAGTCCTGGCGCATCCGGCTGCATACATTACCAGCATTGGTGATGTTTTTCTATCGTAATCTGTTGATGATCTCTCCTACTGGTGTCTCAAAAGTCATGGATGTACTACTTGAATGTCTAGGGGATGAGAATGTAGAAGTTCGCGAGATGTCCTCGAAGACGCTCTCCGGCATAGTACGTTGCTCGCAGCGTCAGAACATCATACCCCTCAAGGTATCTAACGAATGGTGGATTTTTATACCTAACTAACACATCCGCCATAGAATCAATTTCTCTCTCTGGCTCGTACGGTCAAACTGCCCCCTCGATCGTCAACTAATTATGGAGAATCGATGAAGAAGCTGCACTCTGCCATCCTCGGGCTCTGTGCCTTGATCGAGAGCTTCCCCTACTCAGTCGAATCATGGATGCCTCCTCTCACAGAAGGTCAGCTGCACTCCATTGATCAAAATCCTCGTGCTTCCTTGCAATGTATTCCTAACGTATTACATATCTTCAGTGCTTGCCCGACATGCAACTGATCCTCCTCCGATTTCGACAACAATACGCCACTGTGCCTCGGAATTCAAGAAGGTATGAAAGTTTCTTGACCGTCGATTGACACCTAAACGCCACGCCTCCTACGTAGACACACCAGGTATGACATTTCCTTTGATTTGATGGACATGCGGTATAACGTTTGTGTAGGATACATGGCACAAAGATCAGTCGTCGTTTGACGAAGAACAGTTACAAAGTATTTCCACCATGCTGGTCGGCACCTCGTACTGTAAGGATGTACCACCTAGCTACCTGAGAGAGTACTGATGATTCTGATTCGACAGATGCTTGATTTGACACGAGGCAGCCGTGGTTGACACAAGTAGCCGAGATATGACTATTGATTCGACACCTTGCTGACTATGATAGGCGAGTAAGGTAAACTTCCCAGCCTCCTTCATGCAGGCCCGCCAAGATGAATAGAATTGTATTTATTTCCATGCTGGATGCTAACGAACTAAACGGATCATCCAATGTGATTGAAAATGTATTCTCTCGACTGCTGAGTATCCCGTAGAGCCGAAAGAGGCTTATCACTCCCATGA
>JBBPJQ010000070.1:0-53132 GCA_038088795.1 Boletus rex-veris
CACCAAACCTATTGCTTGATGCATGGTCGGAACGCTCCAGCCCGCTCAACACGCCGACCTCTTCTTTCAAGGCTCCACATCCCATCCAGAGCTCTACCAACACCTTCCCTTCGGACCCTTTTCCTCCTCCACTGCCTTCATTGAACAACTTGTTCAAGGCCGGATCCAGCCCAACCCAGGCTGCACCCTCTACGCCATCATCGATAAAACTCGAACGCAGCCACGTGCAAGCGATCGGACGAAGGCACTACCTTCACCTATACGTCATACTGACGAGCTGTGCACGATGTTGCCAAAGGGGAATGCCATGATAATCAGACATAGCTGCGGAAGACGAAGAGGGGAAGGTTGAGTCATCGTCGTTGCAAACGGACACTAAAGGGGTGACTGGGACGGAGCTGACCTTGGGCGAGGTGGTAACGCTCTTTTGAGACATTTACGTGGATATCGAGATGGATAAAATAGCTGATGGTCACGAGTGAGTATATGGTTCGTTCTGCAAAGACAGGCTGCATGTCAAGTATAGGAGAAACTGGTTGAGGGAGACGCACATCAGAAATGAAACCGGTCTAAGAACCTGTGCGCGAACCGGATGAAGAAGATAATGAAATACATACCGGATACTTTGATCAGGTGCTACGCCTGCTTCGGAGAGCAAGACATGTCTGCTTTATCTTGAACTCGTCGAGCAGATATCTCTACGATGAAGCGTAGAGTGTCAGGTAAGTGCGACAACTTATCGGCCACGTAAATGCATGTTTTTGCGACATAGTGGCTTGGCGAAGACGCGATTATGAGCAGGGGCCGAAAACACGAGGCGATGAAGCGTGTGTACTTATTCATATCAATCAGGGGCAACGTGGATATAGTGCGAAGAAGGCCAACAAACCACAACTTGATCGTTGACTCTGTCCATTGCTCTGCTACATTCTGCGGCTCGTTGGCGATGACCGGTGCGTACTGACGAGGTGGTGTTGCATTTAAACTGACCATTGGAGAAGAGCATTCCCAGGCGAGTATATCGTGGGCGGGGAGAACCAAGGGGTTGGAGTGTTGCGGGCGGAAGACGGCAAAGAAATGGCGGCAATTCGGACGGCGGGGGTTGTCAGCAGTCTCGCTGTGTCGAAAGATGGCCGATGGATCGCAGCGGGGACCTTCTTTTACGGATTGTTCATATGGGACGCAACGACATACGAACAAGTCTTCAAGGACGAGCATAGCAACTTCATCCGCACAGCCGATTTCTCACCTGACTCGACCAGGCTCGTCTCGGCCTCAGGGAACACAGCCACCATTTGGGACTTCCCAAGTCACAAACAGGTACAAACGCTCAGCCCCAATGACTGGGTATTTGCAGCGAAATACTCGCTGCAGGGCGATCGAATCGCGACAGCCACTAAAGAATCCGTCCGAGTCTGGGACAGCAACGATGGCCGCTTGCTCGTGGAAATCCCAGTCAAAACAACCCCGTGCCAGTACAATACTGGTCTCGTATGGTTCAACAACCATCTCTTTGTCATATCCGCCGGCGATACAATCAACGAATTAGACGCATCCACCGGGTCACAAGTCGCGCAATGGCAAGTCTCAGATAGCAACACTTCCTCGTGCATTGCCCTTCCAAAGCATGGTCAATTCATCGCATACTCTACGAAGAATACCGTCACCTTTTGGCACACGTCAACACATGTCCGACTCGCTCTCATCCGGCACACTCAGGGCATAAATTCCATCGCATTCTCTCCCGACGACCGATTTCTCGCAATTGGTGGAGACGCCGGTAAAATTAGCATCAAAAGTTTGTCTCGTATTATTGTGAGTGTCGTGTCTCATTGGATCACGGTGCTCTTATCCTTCCGTATAGGATTCAATCCCATCGTCTCGCCTACAACCCACTTTCCAGGAACCTGACATCGAGATTGGCGACACTGCGCTCGGCGCATGGAAACACGATCAGCTCGAAAACGCGGAGGCATTATTGACCACTGCAATTACCGCGTCTCAGTATCCAATCCATCATCTACTCGCTAGTCGAGCTCTCGTGCGAGCTCATTTGCAACTGTGGGACATGGCGCTCATCGATGCCACAGTGGTGCTTCTTGTTCTCTTCTCACATAATCTGACGCTGACGCCAATTTATACCAAGGCCATCAGTATTGAGCCAACCCTCATTGGCTTCGTCGTCAAAAGTGTGGCGCATGTCGGCAAGGGGGAAAGGCACAAGGGCTATCGGATCTGCGACATCGCATTCGAGCACTTCCATTCGTCCCACCTTAGCTTTCTCCTCCTCACCAAGGTCTGTATTTTCAACACCTGCTGGCCTTTCTACTGCGCATTCCACTCAGGCTATCATCGTCTTCATGGCCGGAGAACACCCCGATGCAATATCGCGCCTAGACGACCTCATCGCTACAGTCCCTTCCAATCCATTGTGCTGTACGGTTCAGGCACGTGCACGACATACTACTACCACGCGGCGAATATCGTGACTCACGTCTTTATCAGGCGTCCATGTATCTTCAGCTTGGAAACTCGCAGATGGAGCATAGTGATTATGAGAGTGCACTACGTTCGTTCGAGCATGCACGGGCTCAAATGCGGAGCGACGTTGGGCCTTCCCTCTTTGCCATCTCGCTAGCAAGTTTTTTATTGAGGTACTACAACGTATCGAAATCACTCACCGTCTCTGACAGATATCCGGATGGAAATTTGATAATCTCGACATCACGATTCGACAGCGTCTTTGTGAAGCCTTGTACGCCGCAGGTCGCACAATGGATGCGGGCGGATCCCTTCTTGATATGGTAAATACGTTGGAAGACAGAGTCTATACGAGTGTACCCGTGACCAAGTGGGTTTCTGGTGAGTTTCATGCTCTCCATTTGTTTTCCGGAATCCAAGACTTTGTCTGCAGACTTTACCCAGCAATGTCTCTCGACTCTCGAAACCGATGGTCATGCAACATCGAACGCGTCCCGACAAGGCGATCCGTGGACGCATCACGCTACTATCAACTTACAGACCCCCACTCCACTCTTAAGAGAGTGGGCAAAAGCAGCATTGGCGAATAGCGAGTGGAAGGATGCTCTGGCTGCTGCTGTCAATGCAAGCATCTCCTTCAGGCTCTTGTTTGCCTCGTAGGCCTGACACTCCTGGTTTGCAGTTCGTGGTTCCAAGATTTACAATCTACCAGGTGGTATGTGAACGTCTCGAAACGATTGACCGCATGCAGAAGGCGGTCGAATGTTTTCACGCAATGACGAGCGAATTGGGAGAAAAGATTTACATCAGCGGATCCATGACCAAGTGGGTTTGTGGTGAGCTTATGTTCCACTTCTTTATCTGTCGTGCGTCAACCCTTTTCCGTTAGATTTCGCACGACGACGTCTTTCCGCTGACGGCGATGCCGCCCCGCCGACAACTCCCACTTCCCTCACACCGCTCTTGAGGGACTGGGCAAAAGCAAAGCTGACCCACAGTTCGTGGAAAGATGCCTTGCTTTCTTCGGTTGGGGTGAGTGTCTCCTTTTGCTGTCGTTACCGTCTTGGGATTGAGGTTTGCAGTTCACACTGTCCAGAGTCGAAATCTATAGGGTCATATGCGAACGTCTCGAAACGATCGACCGCATATCGGATGCGGTCAAGTGTTTCCATGAGATGACGAACGAATTGGGAGGCGAAACGTTGAAACTACATGATGGACATCTGAGTTGGGCTCTTGGTGAGCGGCGAGCGTTCTGCATGGTGCACTCGCTTACAGAACACTTTCTGTTAGATTTTACGCAGCGTTCCTCCGAAAAGCTGGAGCTTCTCGGAGACAAGGCAGTGGACGCGGAGCAATATAATGATGCCATCTTGCGCTACTCGAGTGCATTGTCCATCATTCCCTCCTCTCCACAAGCGATTCTTATCAAGCGAAGCAAGGCACGGTTGGCAACCGATGCATGGAAACAGGCTCTAGAGGATGCAAACCAGGTACTTCGTTTTTACTTCGATCTTGTTGATGTATTGTAATCAGGTCATTACACTCGATCCATCGTCTCCGTGGGGTTACGAAGTGAAGTACACGGCTTTACACAAGGGAAGAGACTATGACAATGCGATCGATGCGCTCGAGGTGATGCTCACTAGGATGGCAGAGTCACCTGATCCGGACGTCCAGCGTGAGTTGTCTCCTCGTTACCATGATGAAGGTGACGTGTCCACACTATTGGATAGAGCAAGGTGACCGGTACATCAGTCCATCGAGCACACGAGCATTGATTCGCAAAGTCGTCCAACGAACTATACATCGTTCGCCACGTGTGCTCATCAACACAGCCACCGGTCGTCTCCACGATAGAGCTGGGCAGGCATCCGTATTCGAAGCCCTGCCAATTTTCAACGAGCTCGTATCCTCGACCACAACACGCATCGACTACGTCCGGATCAATCGTGAAGTGCGACAGTACTTCCAATACGTGATGCTGTCGCACAAATGGGAAGACGACGAACCGTTGTTCCAGCAGGTGGTGCACATAGCGGTGTATGACCTAAAGACGTCTCCGACTCATGACAAGTTGCAAACATTCTGCAATATTGTTCGGGATGCAGGATTTAATTGGGCGTGGAGCGATACATGTTGTATCGATAAATCAGATCACTTCGTACTCCAGGAAGCCCTGGTGGCCATGTTCAGGTGGTACCAGGGATCTGCCATGGCGATCGTTTTCCTCCGTGGTGTTCGCCCTTCATCGCCACGTGGCGCTCTCGCAGGCAGCATCTGGAACACTCGGGCTTGGACACTTCAGGAGTACATTGCCGCCAAGGCCATTCGCTTCTACACCGAGGATTGGACTCTTTACAGAGATCTAGATGTGCCGAACCACAAGGAATCGCCGGAAATCATCTTGGAGATGGAGCAAGCCACAGGGGTCTCTGCCCAACAGTTGAAGGAACTTCGTCCAGGCTTGAGCAGCATTTGTGAAAAATTGCGTCTGGCTTCGACCCGGAGGACAACGTGGGTAGAAGATGCTGCATACTCACTCCTTGGCATCTTCTCAGCTATCGGTATACCTGCGATATACGGTGAAGGAGAGGCTTCTCTGGGACGTCTGTTGGCGAATGTTCTCACGAGATCTGGAGATGCGAGTATCCTTGCATGGACTGGGGATTCCAGCCGTTTCAACAGTTGCCTGCCCGCCCGTATCACCGTATTCAACGGACCAGCAACGTCTCACCCTCCTTCTATTCCTGACTCCGAGATGGAACGTATCATCACCGGGTTATGCGCGCCTTCATTTGACCTCGACATAGCCTTGAGATTATATGACCGTCTCAATGAGCTTCCAACCCCTCGGTTCGCAGAGAGTCGGATGACACTTCCATGCATTACTTTCCAACTCCCCCCACTTTCCGCATCTCGAATAGGTTCAACTCGTGTTTATCACGCGGATACCGTTGTCTTTGGGAGGGTGGAAATCAGGACAAAACACAACCTGTCTCAGATGAATTCTCTGTATCTTGTTCACCCTTGGTTGGACACGCTCCTGCAGCACGGAAACCTGCACAGTAGCGCGATCGTAGAGGACGATGAGGAGATCTTTGACAGGGACACAGACGACGAGGAAAGTGACGACGATTCATCATCGCTTTCTGAACCTGCATCGCCTTCATCCCCTGCTCCCGTTCAATTAATACCAGTGGACAGAGTGAGGGGAGCACGACGACTTGTCGCGCGTCTTAGGCAGCCATTTGGTGCACTCATGTTTACGCTGGTATCGACGGGACGACGCGCGACAGACTACAAGCGGGTTGCGGCTGATAGCTTGATTACGGTACGATTCCAGGACAATTTCACGCTCGCTAATATTCTCGACAATGTGCGCATACTCGATGTGTTGTAGTTTACATTTGAACTCAAATATTCTGTTTGTTGCGCGTTGGACAACCCCTTCGTTCTTGACGCTCATGCTTGCCCGTCTGCCCGAACCCAGATAATAGTATCCTCCTGGAACCAGGGTACTAGATGTACGATACGAGCGCTACTTACGTATCCCGCCGCCAGCAAGTACATTGTTTTCGGCATCTCGAGCTGCAAGATGCTGGCAATTTTCTTCCTCGAGATGGTTGCTGTCCTCTACTAGAGCATCCTTGGCGGTGTTGTTATCTCTTGGAGTCCATATAAGTGACATCTTTGGACAGCGCTCGTGAGCCGTGGCGAGCGGTGACCGAGACGGAGACGAGGGCGACAGAGTGAGGGAATGGGAGTGGGGACGGGCGGCAGCACGAAGCGCTGTCCGGCTCCACGAACTGTCCTGGGCCGATGGTGAGCTGCGAGGGTGGGTGGGAACACCTCGCACACCACGCCAGGGTTCGATGGAACCCAGTGGGAAGCGAGGAGGAGTCCGGCCGCCAGGGAGGACGACCAAGGTGCGGTGGGTGGGTAAAAACTCGAGCGCGAGCTGCGCTACTCGATGAGCCAGCGAGTGCGGGAGGTGGCGCGAATGATAAGCGCGCTGCGCCACTTTCCCTCGCTTGTCCGAAGACGTTGCTCTGGCGCTTCACTCGTGCCTCATTACGCGACAGAGCTGCCATCAAGATGCCTGGCCAACAACGGGGTAGTACAAGTGTCCCACGCAAACCTGTACACCCTGGCGCCTAGATTAGTACAATCAAATGTATTCTAGAATCTAGAGTTGGAAAAGGCTGGTGCCGGGATCCGACGGCGTCCTTGGCGTTCTCATGTCAACGCCGCTGCGCCCGCCGCAAAGAAGAAAGAAAAAGAATGGGGTAGGTAGCTATTTATGCAAGTGTCATATTTCCTTGATGTTCAAGATGATGGAATGCGCGTCAAGGCGACCGTATCCTCCAACCAGTCACCAAGGATATTGATTATATGATGATGATGTATTGATCACCATTATCCATTATCCCCCTTTGATTTTTTTCTGGGGCCCGCCATCGTGACAGTGGATGAAAGCACACGGTCGTGTGAGTATGTCTGCCAGGATGAACATATGATGTTCCGGTTTCGAGGTGGGTGCAATCATCTTTTTTTTTCCGTGCCTGCTCACGTAGATGTTGCAGTCGTGCTGAATACAATATCAATATCAATATCCCTCCGGCCGCCTCGACAAGCGCGATGACCCGGAGACGTGCGACGATCCAGAACGAGGAAACGCCTGTCTGCCTGACTGATCAGGAACTGATTCAGGTTCTGAGATGCATTGGACTCTGTCGTTCGTGAACGGACCCGTATACGGTACAATGGCGCCTGCCCGTTGGTCGAGTGCATCTAATGCCTTGTCAAGTTTGACTTTAGGGATAGGTTTTCAGGCAGGCTTTACTTTTCTGTCGTTGCTCCAACTCACTGGCTTGTCGCACACGGTCGACACACTTGAACGCGCTCGCATGCCGCGACTCCATGGGCCATCTCGGACGTGATTAACTCGAGGAAATAAAAGGGTCTCTCGAGCAAGAGAGCGCAGGAGGTAAACGCGTTTTTTCCTTCGGCATGCCAGCATCCTGGTAACCCTTCCCAGGGACCCTTGCAATACGTGGCGCTCCATTCAATCTGCAGAATGGGATCCATAATGTGCACATGTGAAGGGTCATGTAGCAGTTCACTGGGTGCGTGTTCCCCGATCAAAGTACACACCGTTGGGGGTTCTACTCATTTGATCGGAGCGACCATGATCAAGTGCGTTGGTGCCCATTCACCTTGGACATGAATCTCATTCGATCTATATTGTCGTGTGCATTAAATCCACGATGACACTTGTCCGTGATTCTCGGCGCCGTCCCATTCATATTCGCTTCCCAAGTTCCTTGCAGCCATGGGACAAGCGCTGTTCCGATCACGGTGGAAGTCACCACGATGCCGCACTTGAGCCTTTTTTTCCCTCTAGACCGTCGATCGATATGGCAGGCGCATCTCCTGGACGGTATCTTGAAGAAACAGGAACCGGTTGTTTGCGTGACTGCCGCACTGCGCTCGCCACGGCCTCTTCTTTTCCTTTTCTTCTAGATCTTTCTCCTGGCGTAGAGTGCCTACCTAGAGTGGGCATATCCATACCTTATCACGCTTATCGCATGGCTGAACCTGAATCTCTGCAAGAGGTGCGTTGGCAACGTGCCCCAGAGTGCGTAATGATACTATTTAGTGTCGTTACTGGGCACGGATGCGGTGTCGACTTGAATCGGAGCCAGAGGGTCCCGGAACCGTAAGTTGGTCATGAGACTCATGACAGTCCTTAATTTATCTTTATCGCACGCCCAACCAGAACCCCAGGCATGTTTCCCACTTGCTGTTCAGTACAAATCACGGTGTCTCCTCTGTCTTTTTTTGCCCCCTTGAACGCAACATCATTTCCCCCCAGAACAAGGGCCCAACGACGAATGGAACAAAGACCTGGGGGGTTATGACGACGAGTGGTTGGCGTGTGGGGAACCGTGACGAACAGACGGCGCAAAGACGGCGGACTGCAGGGTCCTGTCGGAAGAACCCTGGGGGCACTTTGACTATACCTGATCGCGAGACATCTCAAGCCGGGGTGGAGTCGTTGGATCGCAGGTGTAGATACACAAGTACCTCTCCTGGAAAGAGAATGCAATCATATTATACGTTCTTTCTCATGCACCAAGGGACTCGATGACCTGGAAAGCGCGTGGGGTAGATGGTGCAAAGACGGCGGATGGGATCATTGGGTTGCAGGCGTAGATACCCAAGTACCCCTCGCTCTATTTTTGCTGGCGTTACTGCGCCCTCGAATGCAGATATGCATAATGCATGTCACGGCGGTAGCGAGGTGTCAAGCTTCAACTCCAATTCGACCTTGCCACTCGTGACGTGTCTTGGTCCTAGACTAGGTCGAATGTGAAACAGCCAACGGACATTACAAGAAGCCCGGAAGGCTCTGCCATCTACTCGGGAAGTTGACCCTCTTTTAACATCGGCGGAGGTTCTACGCCACCACCTGAGGCTCGCGTTCTGTGCGTGATATGTTGCAAACACAAAGAACCACTCACATGTGCACGCCGGATCCGCGTGTCTGCCGTCATCATGGATAGCTATCGTTTCACCGGTAAATCCCGGTAGCCTGTTCGTTTCGTTCATACTTAAGAAGGTCCAGTATGGGTGGTTCGGTGCTTCTACTCGCATCCAAGCCTATCACAAGCTGTGAGTCATCTCTCCAAACCTTTACAATCGCTCACCGACGTGCTTGCGATTCCAGATCGACATGACAGAGGGCGACACATCGGCTGCCGTTGAACCGATCCCGATTCCCGTAAGTCTTGCCCGAAGATAAGACGCGCGCTCTCGCCAACGTTGCTCCATTCGCGATCTAGCACGCCTATACAACCCTATTGCGCTCCAACGCATGTCCTTCCACCGAAGCATGCACAGACATCCATTTCCTCATCGATCAACACCAACGCCAACTCGCCAACATCCAAGACCACGTCACACGTCTCAAGGCGTGTCTCGCTGACATGGAGGGCCACCAGGCGCACACCGAAGACACGCTGGTCAAGCTCCACGCAGCGCTCGCCCCCATCAAGCGCCTCCCGCCTGAGCTCCTGTCCGAGATCTTCGAGCACTGTCTCGATGCGAGCGACGCGGTGCTATTCTCGGCGACGGCGAGGCACAGTGAGGCGCCAATGTTGCTTGGACGCGTGTGTCGCTCTTGGCGGACCGTGGCGCACGCGACGCCTCGGCTGTGGCGGGATATCGTTATCAACGTCTGTGATGGGCGGTACTCGGACGAGCTTCGCAGAGACGCGTTGCCGGTGCTGCAGACGTGGCTGGCGCACTCGGGGAGTCTTCCTCTCAAGCTCGACGTGCTATGCAAGACGGAGCGGGTGTTGCCCGGCCTCATGGATTTCTTTGAGATCATCGCGGCACATGGGGCACGGTGGAAGACGGTGCACGTCCGTCTGCAGAACTCGCCTGTGATATACAGGCTCGTCTGCCGCGCCTTTAGCAAGTGTACTGCGCTGTCGATGTTTGACGTGACCGACGGGGGTCAATGTATGTCATTTTTCGGCACGCGACAGCCAGACGAAGTAGAGGACGTGCGACCAGTCTGTTTCGACCTGTCCCTCGCGCCGCTTGAACAGCTGTCGCTCTCACTTGCTGGACTCGGGATTCGGGAAGTACACGCAGCTTGGAGGACGCTGACGCGCTTGTCGTTTATGCAAGACGCGCGTTCGAGCACGACGTCTATCACGGATTATGCGACGATTCTGGAGCAGTGTACGTCGCTCAAGGAGTGTGCCCTCGCAATCGACAGCGGGGACCGGGATGGGCCGCTGGAAGGGTTTACGCTGCCCAGCCTCGAGTGTCTTCGGATACAGGTACTTCGAGAGGCCAGCCACACGACGCAAACGGGTGATTTTCTGAGCGCACTGCATGCGCCGCGGCTGCGTGCGCTGTCTGTCGAGGACTGTTGTCCACGGCGAGATGTGGTGTTGTACCACAGCCAACTGAAAGCGTTTTTGCATGGACACCAGCAGTCGCTTCAACATCTGAGGTTCTCGACGAGCTCCAAGCACTTTACGTCGGACGACATGATTGGGTTGGTGGTTGAGACGCCGTTTTTGGTGGAGTTGGAGTATCGTCCGGACGAGGAATCGTCGCCGAACGCGTTGTTGGAGGCGTTGACGCCGCGTATACGAGGGGACGTGCTGGCGTGTCTCCTGCCATGTTTGGAGCGGCTGTTTGTGTACTGGGACACGAAGGAGACGGTGTCGATGGTGGGGGATATGATTGAGAAGCGGTATGCGATGGTGGAACGCGGGGTCGTGCGGCTAAAGCACCTGTCGTGCAAGCCAGTGCGAATCAGTATGGTGTACGATTGTATGCCGCCATCGATACTGGTGGAGAACTTGGCTGCGCGGCTGGAGCGACTGTGCCGGTGTGGATTGCAGGTGGACTGGGAGGCGTATCGATATGACCTCGAGTTTGCGTATTGTTGACATTGTAATACCATTATATATGTTTGAACTCTTACCCTCTCACCACGATGATGATGAGCTCTGACACGCCACTGCTCAACATTCTCTCTGCCCATCTTCCACCCGCCATCGAGTCCGCAGAGCTCGCCAGTCTCCCCTCCCAGTCGCGTTCTTCCCTCGAAATTCTCCTCGCTTTTGCCCTCGGAGCCGACTGTCCATTCCCCGACCAACACAACGAGTGGTCCCGCACACAGCCCGCCGCCATAAAAGCCCTTCACGACGCCCTCGGTCCTAGAGCGCCCAAACGCACGCGCGACCTCACCCCAACCACATCCGACCCCGCCCCAAAACGACAAAAAACCACCGCCCAGCTAGATGACGCATACGACCCGCCACGCTTCACCCTCCCATCCATCTCCACCACCTCCCCCATCCGCAAAAAAGTAGACCTGACCGTCCACGCACGTTCCATCCGCTTCGTCAACCCGACCACCCGCGTCCTCGAAGCGTCCGTCCCGCTCGCAAGCATCACCCGCGCCTTTTTGCTCCCCACGCGCGGAAAGCCCAAGGGACACTGGACCGTCGTCCTCTTGCCCACCGACGTCCCCGACAAGACCAAGTCGTCCGTGCCCTCGACCCAGCAGGTCATCTTTGGCCTCGACGCACGCAGCGTCGCGTCATTTGAAACTGTGTCGTACATCCCCGCCACCTCGACCACCACCGTCGCCAAGGGCGAGGAAACCGTGTCCGCACTCCGCAGTTGGCTCGCGCACATCCCCGTCCCGCTCCTGGAGCCCTCCGCCACCGTCTTTCGCAGCGCATGCGCGACACCCAAGTCGGGCCACGGCGCAGCGGGCGTCGACGCCTATCTCGCCGCCAAATCGGGTACCCTCTGGTTCTTTGACCTGGGCATTCTCTGGGGGGAGAGTAAACCATGCGAGTTTTGGGCTGTCGACGATCTCATCTCCAAGGACGGCGTACGGCTCATCAGTGCCACTGGACGGACGTGTTCTGTCATTTTCTCTCGCAAGGTGCGGGGTGCAGGGCGAGGGGAGGATGGGGATGGGGATGGGGACGAGGACGAGGACGTGGTCGAGACCGCGTTCTCGATGGTCGATGGAAAAGAACAGGATCCGATCGACGCGTGGGCTCGGCATCGAAAACATCGCTTTGGCAAGAGCCCCGCTGTGGCTGCTGCGAGCCACTCGGCAGGAGGCAGCAGGGACACGCGTCCGACGCAGCCCGTGGCCAATGGGAATGGTACTGCCAAGGGTCCCGCTTGGGACGACTCGGACTCGGACGACGCTGACTTTGAGGTGGCTTCGTCCGAGGATCTCGAACATGGTTCTACAGACGAGGGCGAGGACAGCGAGGGCGAGGGCGGGAGCGGAGTGGGGAGTGCGGACGATGGCGGCAGTCTCGATTCGGGGGGTGTCGAGGAGAGCGGGGAGGAGGAGGAGCTCGATGAAGCGCGTCATCCGTTGCTCCGGCCGGGTGCGATGCCGCGCATGTCCAAGGCGGCGGTCGAGGCGGCGGTCGACATGGTCCATCGGGATCTCGTCGAGGACGCAAGCGAGGAAGAGGACGAATTGGAGGAGTGATCAAGAGCATATGACGATTTTGTCTAGACGGCACCATGCGCAAAGAGTTACATTATGCATTCGCCGAGGCATGTACACGTGTAAATAAATAGCGAAACAACAAAAACATGAATCTATGACAATCTATCCATGTCACCCAGCTCGTCCGTCTAGCTCTAGTATCTATCGTCAATCTATCATATGGACGCCTTACCTCTCGGTTCGTACGGTAACAACAAGGCAAGGCAACTCGCAAAAATGATCATGCCCCCCGCGATATACACCGGCACTGCCGTCGCGAGGTTCGCGTACAACGCAATCACGGGCGCCTGTACCGTGTTCATCATTCCGACGTGTCCACATCACAAGGGACACACGTACCATGACGCCAAACGCGCGTGCAGCCGTCGCTGTCAGACCATTGCCCGTGCCACGATCCTTGGCGGGGAATATCTCTGGTGACATGGCATACAGCACACCGTACATCATCTAACCCCAGGATCATATGTACAGCTGCCTTCAAGCAAAAAAGCAAGACGGAACGTACGTTGCTGCAACACACGTAGCCGCAGTTCCACCCTAACAGCTGGTTCGACGTCCTGGACGTGGTGCTCGCGTAAAGAAACGCGCCAGTGAGCCCTTTATTCCGCGGGAGGTCGTTGAGTAGTGAAGGTGTGAGAGAGGAGGAGGAGACTCGCCTGCGGAGATGGCGAGGCTGCCTTTGCGTCCAATGTACGGGACCTCGACGGCCCATCCTGCGATGAAAGCAGCGGGGATGCCGAGCGTGCTCAGAATCACGAGCTGTGGACGTGAGGCGTGAGTGTAACCCAACGTGATACGCACGAATGCGTACGTTGCGGTAGGTAATGTAAAGAGATGTGTCTCCGAATTCGGCACCACGACTGGCCAACCTTGACAGACGGTCAAACCTGCGTCGCGTGGTGACTGCATCTCCACTCACAAGTAAGGCAAAAAGTTATTATACAGCGTCGACGCGAGACCAATGATGCCTTGTGTGCAAAACGATTCAATCATGATATCGTCTTGGGAAGCATAACATACCCCACAAAACGATGAGCAGACTGGTAGACCAAGCCATCTTTGGAGTGGCAAACAGCGCCTTGATATGACCCACACCATACTTGGAGTCCTTGGATAAAATGGCACGCTTTCCCGGACCTTGTCCTGGCGCCTTTAGCTCTTCCACCGTGAGTGTTGTTGTCTTGCCGTTGTACCTGGCCAGCTCGTGGATGACCTCGACTGCTTCTATGTCCTTGCCGACGCCGGAGAGGAAGCGCGGACTTTCGAGGAGGGTAAATACGAAGAAACGAATGCCCCAAAGAAAGAGCGTGAGCCCGCCGAGCACGAAGAGAAGGTATCTCCATCCCATATTGTTGGATCTGTCGCAATTTTCGGGGGAAGCACAAGAGAAATTGGCAATTAGGGGCCACGCGATCTGATGGTGACATGGGTGCATTAGAACAAGACGGAAGAGGCACTTTCGGGCTTACGAGACTGCAAATGAGTTGTCCCAGGGACCACCAGATGGAAAGCACCGTCAAAAGGTATTGATGAGACGCAGGGATGAAATCTGGCAGAAAAAAAGATCAATGGAACGGTTTGGGGGATCCAAAGGAAATCTACTTTACCCAAAAAGACAGCCGAGTCCACGGGCATGTTACCTCGAGTAGAGTTCAATGCGCCATTCGTCGCGAAATTTGACAAACATACCACCAACACCGACACCAACGACGGCAATCAGGGTGGCCAAAGTGACGAAATCGGGTGAGCCACCAGCAGCCAAGCCGAAAACGCCTGCGATGAAAAGTGTCAAGTTGAACGACCACCTACGCTGCTTGGTTAAACATGTCCAGACAACAGACGACGGAACACACTTTCGACCCCAGATATCGCATCCGAGACTCCAAAAAATCGCACCCACGAGGAGGCCAATGTTGGACGCCAAAACCAGGTACGGGCCGTCGAAATGGAATTCGTAAATGACGGGCGTTAGAATCAACGCGCCCAACAGCTAAGCGCAAAACATGGTCATGGTTCAACATCGGACGCCGTCGTTCTCGAGTGCACTTACGGGCCACACGCTGTCGCTATGCATCAACCGTGAGCGGGTGAACATCGACCGGAAACACGAAAAAAGACCTACGCGAACCACCCAAAGCCGGTCACGACAAACAGATACCACTGCGATGAGCCCAGCATCACTATACAAAGTCACACGCTCATCGAATCCTGCACCATACCTGGTATTTGCCCATGCCAATGTCTTGTATGGCATGATTCAGAACGCGGGCTTTGCCCTGGTATACCGGATCGTCGTACCCATCTTCGTAAAGGTCTACTGCATAGGCATTGGGGGTGCCCGTCGCTCTGTTAAACGATCCATATCCGGCGCCCATTGGTAAGTGTGCACGCAAAGGGCTGGTCGACATTTGCCAGTACTGGCAGAAGGCGTTGGGGTGAAAGGAAAGGCTGGAAGGAGTGAGAGAAGTGAACCGATCTAATAACCGATCAGTCAGCAGTCTAACTTGATGTGTGAATATTTGAATGACGTGCTGTAGTTTTAGTACCGAGAGGCTCCGATCAAAGTGCACTTCGGATCGGAAAATACCGAATTCCGATGACTCAGAGAGCGCTGGCACGGCTGTCACATTTACCATGTTTCACCACTCTGGTTGCTTCGGGTGTTTCGCGCTGATTCGCGCTGGTCTGCCAACCGGCGAGGGGACCCGAATCGGAACTGATCCTGGAGGTCCGAGGGTTCAACATCTACTCGGGGTCGAGCTTGCAGAACGACTGTTCAGGGTACCTTGCATGCTTGAATTCCTGCGCCGAATTGAAAACACTAAATCCGAGTCAGGGTGACTGAGGCATGTAGCAAAATTTAGCTGGCATACTGTAAGCTTGTCAGCACCGCTCCCATACGGTGACCTGTAAAATGCATCGGCAATTCGTGCCGCAATAGCTTTTTTTTGCTCGGAGACATATATTCAAAGTCCGCAACCGCCAACATCGTTCTTGCAATGGATTGCCACCCTTCACCCCCCCTCCCACCGGTGGGAGGGGGGGGTGGCGTGGAAGTGGGGACAGAAGAGGGGGGGCGGAAGCGGGGCCCCTACCTCCCCCCCTGGGCCCCCTGCTCCCTACATGCCAAGCCAATGCCTCCCAGAATGCCCCCTTCAATAGGGCAGGAGGACTGTTCGGATCTCAGAGATGGTATGGGCCCATATCCCTAGTCATGCTGTGCAGCCCAGGGATCAAACTCACACATGTGCAGGTGGATATGCTACGTCTTACAAGCCCAGATGCTGATCCGGACTGAGCACAAAGAACCAAGGATTGTGCTGCAATTTCTCCCAAGGCTGTGCAAGCTGGGATTGAGGCCATCGACGGCCTAGCAAGCAATTCTCGGAGAAGTTGCGGACGGCGATTGATCTCGTCTAGGATGGCATATTTGTGCATTCGGGAAGAGGGCGCTCGTACTAAAGTGCTTATAAACAACTTTATGATAGCAGCAAGGTCACAGCGTACCTCAACATATTTGTCGTTCACCGCTTTCTAATATTCCCACCACTGCACTTGTTCGGATCCCCGCGATTAGCAGATCAACGTGTAATGGTCATCCGTCGGGAATCGATAAGCTCTGAGTCGAGTGAAAACAGAAGCGGACCTCGACACACAGTCCGCAAGAATAGAAGCCAAACACCTTACACTGCTAAGCTAGCCTGGACGGAGGTCTTCATAAATTGCCAAGGTAATCAATCCAGATGGCCGACCCAATTGACCGTCACAGTCAATGCAGCGTACGGCGACTGAGGCCATGGAGTAGTAAGACTCGGAATCAGCGAATGATCCCTCGACCGGTACTCTAGCATCATACTACCGTAGGGGGTGATGAGCGAAAAACCTAAGGCCGAACGAATGGTCTCCTTGGATTCTTTGATCTACTTTCGATGACGGATTGTGAAACATGATCATTCTCCAACCCGTACTGTAGGTTTGATTGGAAACAAAACGGGGAATAGACAATCCGCTCAACCTTTTTTCCCCGCAGTTTCTGCCAATTGACCTCTTCTCCGCTTCACATCCCAGTTGTACATCCTGGCAGTGTTCACCTCCATCATCGTGAGTTGCTCACGAAGGAACTCTAGATCCTCTATAGTGGTCTTCAAACTTGCTTCGGCGGCACCAAGTTTCGACCGCAGTAGCGATATGGCTACAGGAATTTTGTACGATAGCATGACATTGGCCTGCAGGGACGCAATCAACAGGAAATGGGGTGAACGTCAAGAAAACGTACCCCTAGCCAAAGGTAAACAGTATCAGTGTCTTCGAGTTCTGCCTCTGCATAAAGCGTATCATTCAATTCAAACGTCGTGGTCAACGGTTTCTTCGCGACCTCTTCACCCTCGTCATCGAGCTCATCTGTGTCCTCATCTGCTTTTTGTTTGCCTTCCTAAAGACAGCTCATCAAGGTGTCGACCTGTCCAGAGGGCTTACTTACACGTCTCTCTTGCAAAAACTCGACCTTGTAAAGCGTCTTTTTGATGTCTGGTATTTTATCTTCGAGGCTCCGTCGGCGTTGTGTCAAATTGGCGTCCATGTAGCGATATTTCCTGTACTTTTATCGGTTCAAGAGTGTTATGCTAGAATTCAACAAGAAAACGTACGCGATCGCGTCTTGAAAGGCCTTGAGAGGCCCCTCGACGTCACCATCAGGACTGCCGATGTATTCCTCCACATTGGTCTAGGACGTCGACTGATGGTATCGATATCTGCATGAAATCAACGTCCACTCACGATAAAAGGTGCTTTCGGTATTCCACGGGGATTTTTCTCTTCGCCAAATATCGATGTAGAGGCCATTGCGTCGCTCAGTGTACAATTGCAGACGGACCTGGCTATCGTCGTCGTACGGTATGTTCCGGTCGGAGTTGGTGAGAGCGACCTTCGTCTTTCCCTTTCATGTTTCGTGTCTTTCTCGGTGCTCCGTCCGCTGCAGACATTGGTACGGATCCGAGTGGCTACGTCTGGCAAACAGTACAAGAACCCTCCTCGATCGCACAACATTCCCTCTACCTCCCCGCGACACTTGACGCTGCCAGCCACCGCATCTCTCTTTTATACCAGAACGTCATCTTCGATCCTTCCTCAGACTCTCAAGAATCAGAACCAGATCATCTCCTCGGGTCACAACAGGACGATGATGCTGGCGACCGTCCTGGTATGTCACTCTCACCAGTATGTGAGGATCCTCCAGCAGAACCATGATACGGCGCAGACGAAACAACGTTTGTAACTTGGCCCCCCACTCCCGCTGCAAATACCACTGGAGCTCCCTCCTTCCTCCGACCCTCCGGATCACTCCCTCAAGGTACCTATGAGACGCAGGAAACAGGTACCTCCGTCGACTATTCCGACGCCTCCTGCATCGCCCGTTTTCCAAGCTTCCAGTTCAGCTTGCACAAAGTCACTCCCCTGTCCTCCCTCTATACTACCGCCAAATCGGGAAGGGGATCTCGCAAAGTCAACACGCTACTCGCTGTCCTGGAGGTTCAAGGACCCGATGCCGTCCATGTGAAGAGAGGCTTCGACGCGGGCCAACAAGTCTCCGTTCTGAAGCTTATCCTCACCGACGACCAAGGCTCGGTGTGTAAGCTGACAGCTTGGAGAGATACCGCAGATACCTGGGGTGGGCTTGGACCCTCTCCAGGACTAAAACGAGGCGACATTGTGTATTTTGAGAGCACGTTATCTATTCCATCTGATTTCTCTCCAGATCTCACGCATGTTTGTTTGATTAGACCTCATGGCCACCTGGGAAATGGGCAGTACCATCACATTGACTGCCTCTCCATACAATAGGCCCCTCGCTGAGATCTGTTATCGAACAATGCCCTATACACACCAAGACAATAGATTCCGGCCAGATCTGCGCTTGGGCCAAAGCGACGCTACTGTGAGCAAGGTTGCGGCCCTTGTCCAGTGGTTCGAAAATATGGCTGGCCTTCCGACTGCTTAAGAGTGGCCTGTCTCCACCCAGTGAGCGACAGCTCTGGGCCTCTGAAGTATTGTTAGGTACCCACCGGAGATTGATCATAATAAATACAAGACATTAGTCCACCACCGCAAATTCGTGTTGGAATTCCAACACGAATTTGCGGTGGTGGGGGTTTCTACCTGAGGGTATGTTTTTTATGACTCTACCCTACATTTATCTTACACTCTACAGAGGAATGTTACAGCTCGGTGTGGAGCGAGGGAAGATGAACATAGAGCCAAGTAGCCTTGATCCTCTGGCAGCAAGCTAGAGATTCAGACAGAATACACAGACGATCATCTGCATATCATGATTGTTTGTGCATTCCGTCTGAATCGGACGCCAAAGATACATGAATGCCCCTCTCATCCGGACTTTTCGATGGGGGCCCACCACTACTCGAAATCATCCAACTCTTTTGTCTTATTTCCCAAGATACTCGGTGAAGACAACCAATCATTATCACTTTGTTGCAGTGATGCAAGTCTACACTGATCACCCTCAACTGAAAGCTAGCAAGTCCTCGCACTTCGCAGGGATGGAAGTCATTTCAGCAGATGTCATTAAATGAGACGCCTACGACATAGCCCTGGCATGTTCGGACAGGCCCGGGATGGGGCGTATCAAGAGTTTCTTCTTTTACTAGAATCACTCGTGACATGGGACTCGTAATGGCCGCGATACTGTACTTGTAATTACATGTAGAAACACCATACATCGAACAGACTCGGAACACACTTACCCATCAGCAATTGGGTAGCCCACTGCGGGCCTCCTGGCGTGTGCGCACCCGTTCACTATGACGCTCCAAACTTTGAGGGTCCGAATGCACAAATATTCCGCGCGCAACTTTTAAACCGAGCGCGATACTGACAAACTAAGTATTTTACAATCAAGTCATACATGAAAAAGGTGAGCTTGTCGAGCAAAAGAAATTCACGACGTTGGAAGAGCAAATGTCAGGCGTTCGCTTCGGGCGTCAGCCCAAGTAACGTCGGGTTTACGATGTACTTTACTTTACAATGGGCAAAAGTGTATTACATGTCCATTTTGACTTCGCGTGACTCCGCCGGTTCCACAGCAACTTCAACATGCATGCAGTCCCATAAAAGTAGTCCATCTCGGCCTCGTTGCCATACACCATAAACGAGCACTTGAAATTCACGGATGATTTCATCTGCGTAACCTCCAACACCGTCGTGACCGGGGTCCTGTAAAACGGTTTCAAGAACTCATGCCAACCGTCGTCTTCGTCCAAAAGTTGCGGATCAAATGGTTGCATCGTTCCAACGAACTCGATGCCTTCAACCTCGTCAATGGTCAACCCGTGAAGCGCCTCTCGAAGATATACGCTGGAATTCAGGTCAAAATCACAATAAGGCATGCGCTTGCGATCCACGTCAATTTCCTTGGTGGTAATGAGGTTGAACCCCTCGTTCGTGATCCTGCGATAGAGTAACCGGAGAGAATAACGAAGACCGAGCTCTTTGCACACGTTCGCCAGCGAGCAGTCTGATCCTTTCAGCTGGTCCAACAAGGGCTCGACCAGGTTATGCCCCGTGTGGACATACTCATGGATGAGGCCGAATCCCAGATATCCACCATTGGGGAGTATCGACTTGTCGTTCACTAGATCGGCCAGCGCATGCTTGAGTTTGAGATGGAATGGGGTGAGGGTCGACGACGTGTTGGGGTGAACAGGCCCATGGTAGAGATTATAAGTTAGGGTGACGCGGTAACCCGACGTGACTGGCAAGACCCGGTGCTCGATGTCACCGTAGAATGCGACAAAGAAAGCGGAGGGCTCTGTGGCAGTCGCATACTCGCTGGCGAAATCAAGGGTCCACTCTTTCACCCTGACGAAGGACGAATTGACCACCCTCGTGGGCAGTAGGCAGGACGACAACCAAGGACCCAAACATGTCCTGGCCCCGCGGCGTGTCCTTGTGCGCCTTGAAAAAGTTACCCTTTCCTGTAGAACAATGAGTATGCGTTGAGTGCGACTAGTCAGAAATGGGGGGGGCACTTACCATAGACGTTCAACTTGTACAGCTCGGCGTCCATCGTCGCATGACTCTCGGTGAGCAATGCCTTGGACACCTGCTCATGGATTCCGAGGCCGCGCGGATCCAGGAGAGTTGCAAACGAGAGGAGATCCATCTTTCCCGCCTTTCTATACGAGTCGTCGTAAACGTTCTCTCCGTTTCGGCCAAACTCTGCTGGTTTGCAAGCGCGATACAACGCTTCGAGGTCATCTGCTACAGGGTTGGAAAAATCGACACGTCTACGCGGCAGTCAGACATGACCAGAGGGTCCAAAGGTGGCTCACCGAAGGAGGTCGCCGTGGGAGTAGTATAGGAGACGCTGATAATCCGGGATCGCACATGTTCCGCTGTAGAACGGGTCGCGGTCGTGCAGCGCGGACTGCAATGCCGTTACTTTACCAGTGGGGTCCGGGGGATGCGCTAACTTGGACTTTTTGAGGCAACGCATGGTAGCGGGCAGAGAGTGGTAGGTCAGTGAGGAGCCTTGCGTCGCGTTTAAGTAGTCGGTTTGTTGAAGATCCAATGTGATTAACCCCTAAAAAGTGAGAGTACGTCTTTATCACCCCGTAATTTCGTGCATTAGTCGCATGACTCGACAGCTGTTTCAATATAGTATACGCATTCACGCTGTAGCGTCCTCCGAGTCACTCACCATGATAGTGATCAGATCTGAGTTACGTAGTATTGAAGTTCGCCGCGGCGCGTGTCCTCATTCGAGTCACATTGATCGGGAAGTTTGCTTCTGAGTCGATGACTCATTGGAAGTTTACTTGTGACTCGACTCATCCCGAAAGGAACCATGCACGCAAAGATGTCATGCGGCTGCACAGTAAGACTCTGCCAAGGCTGCTAGCAGGGTTGTGGTTTCCTCACCCCAAACATGTGAGCCTGGACCACGGCTAGCCTTGACTCACTGCCCCGCGGGCGAGGGCCAGACTTGACGATGTGGTGAAAGTTTTCTGTTGTAGCCCAGAGCACATGTGTTAGATCACGGTGGAACTGACGTCGCCTATAATATTGGCAAGCTCGTGCGCCTGCACTTTTCTCCATGCACCATACCCACTCAACGTGAGCCACCTCTAGATACCAATCTTGAAGATGGTCGAATGGAAGATAGAGCACAGAGTCCTGCAAAGACGGCAGAGAGAAAAGAGTTTGTCAGTCGAATAGCGTTATTTAAGGTTGTCCTCCGCAGTTGCGACTTGCGCATCCGTTATCCGTACTCACATTGACAAATCTTGAACGTTCAACGTTCAACATCCAGACACACTGTCCAAAGACGATAAAAATGGATCCCCGGCTACTTTAAAAACTAACATACGCACAAAAATTGAACTCTCTGGTCCATGAAAGAAGTCAAACAACCATATCGGCTTAATCCCACCATAGCAAAAAGTCTCGTTTAGCAGCCCATTGTAACTCCATTATAAGGACCGTCGTGGTTGTTGAGGTTGCCGTCCAAGACGTAAGGTACGTCACCCACTGCGCATTGTGTGCTTGGGTTGTCTTGGCCTGTTTAGCGCATGTGTGTCATACAGAAAGTCCAATCTCAAAGGTAGGGATAACTTACCAGGACATGATGCCCACTCCCCGGAATCCTCGATGTGTACCTCTCCGGAGGGGTGGACGAAATCCAGGAACATACCAGGGCAGATTGGGATGGGGTCTTCTTCGTTGTTAATGTGACTCAGGTGCAAGTTGGCGTCCACGTAGTTCGCGAATGCTTGGTTGCCGACACGAGGAAGACCGTAGGTGATGGTCTTGAAGGTGGTTCCGGCGGGTAGCCAAAGAGGAAGATAAACAGAGTCAAGAAGCGAGATAGCCGCACCTACAGGGCAAAAATGGCATTGAAAGGTGAGTTAGTTATCAGGGCCACTTATTACAATTCCTGTAATACTCACCCAGAGAGTGGCCGACCATGGTTACAGATGTCGTGCCGTACTTCGACATGGTTTGTTGCACAGCAGCAAGAACCTCCGTGGCAGTCCTGTGATGGTGACTCGAGTAGGTAGATAGGAATGAGATGCAAGTCTTACGATGCTTGGTCATCTGCGAAGCCATTATGAACTTCAATGTCGGAGCTGATTCCCGGAAAGAGCGTGGAGTCCAAATTGGTCAGGAAGAAACTAGCGTCCGTGAGGTCGGCTTCGCTGGAAGGTAACAGTTTCAGGAAAAGTACTTGATGATGTATGACAGCTTAAATCAGTTCTTACAATTTCTCAGGGTTTGTCCCTTGGTGGGCGACGATCACGGTGTCGAGACTGGGGTCATATCCGACGTACCCTGTGTGTTTGAAGGCAATCCTAACTTAAGTCAAGCTCCCCGCGTATCAAGTTAATGCCTTACAGTACTGGACGGAGTTGCCGTCACCACCAGAAGCGACAGGCTTAAAATCAGGGTTAGCTTCGCAGTTAGCTTTTGAGGGGAAGAAAATCAGCGTTCCACAGATTGCTCGTACGTACGCCCCGATTGGACGTACCTCCACAGTTCCATGCAAGAGTCTGGCTAGGGGTACAATATGCAGTACTCGCATACCACGTGTATGGAGTGAAGTAGTCGATTTGCGACGTTGTCAGCGCAGTTATCGACTGCCTTGCGGAGAGGCTTGGATTGGCGCCAACGGCCATGACACCGAGAAGGGCAGCAGCAAGAACAGAGAACATCGAGGTCATACTCCTCCTGGAATCCACAAGCTGTGGCGGTCTGCTCGGTGCTTCAGACGAGCATACCTTTATACAAGCGTAGGGATCCCATCGGACATGCAAATTGGATGTGGGAATTGGAGGGAGTAATCTACAGCGATAGTTTTTGGTATACCACGTTCGCGGATGTAAGCTCCTCATTTGAGTCCGAAAAGAGAGCCAACGTGTCTGTTCGATGTCGAACACGGGAAAGAACTGTGTACAGCTGTCCGTGTGCGAAAGGATCGATGCGCAGATCGAGAACACAGAGCGGTCGAGGGTAAGTCCTTAACAGCCATTTAAAGTCGTGGCATATGCAAGACAGAGTGGTAACTGTTTTCGGGAAACAGTCCAGTCTGAACCAGGAGGGGAGAAGTTGAAGGATATGCACGGGATGCAGTGTGTTGGGGATTCGGATCATCCGGAAAGTGACACCTCTTGATGAAGGTGTCTATTTCGGTGCAGCCCGTGTCGTTGCGGAGAGGGAGGAACCCGCCATGCCTCCAGAACTGCTTCCCAGCTGCGTACTGAAACGCACGACCGTCTCGAAGGCCGATCAGAAAGTGACACCTCTTGATGAAGGTGTCTATTTCGGTGCAGCCCGTGTTGTTGCGGAGAGGGAGGAACCCGTCATGCTTCCAGAACTGCTTCCTAGCTGCATACTGAAACGCACGACCGTTTCGAAGGCCGATGATTCCGTTGATGTTGCACGAACCGCCATGGTGATTTGCGAGTGAGAGAAAAAGAAGGAAGGCCCTGCGAATGAACGATAGGAGAGAATGAAGAGGATGACGTCGTTTTGGAGCGTAGTACATGAGGTCGAGGCAATTGACGACAGGATGCCTCTGTCGTCCGCACGTCCCGTGGTCGAGCGCGAGATAGTGGAGCGGCCGTCCGTTTCGCTCAGCGGGCGACTGTTGGTGCGATCGACCGATGAGATGACGATAATGAAGCGGCACAACGGCACGCACCACCACACTACGGGCCGCTGTCTGTTCGACACGGCGAGCGAGATGGCATGGACACGCTCACGCACGATGCTAGTCGGCACGCCGATCAGCGCAGTACGGCCATCCGTTTAGCTTGGCGAGACGAGTGGCGCTCCCGCACAGACCTACTGAGTTACGTGGGGTATACTATTTTACTGTTAGGTCCCACCGGAAATTAATTTTAATAATGAAATTAAATTGCGCGCCGCGAAAACGGCAGACCGGCAGCTGCAAAAGTTCACATTATTCACGCTCCGCTTCGACTTCACCTTTGCACTCGACATCCATGTCTCGTCTCATCGTCAAAAATATCCCTCCAAAGCTAACTACAGAACGTCTCCGAAAACACTTTGAGCAAAAAGGTGCACCGCCTGGGACCATCACCGACATCAAAATTGCCTACAAACGAGATGGCACTTGTCGACGATTCGCGTTCATTGGTTTCAAGACCAGCAAGGAGGCGGCTGCCGCGAGGGACTGGTTTGATCGTACCTTTATTGAGTCGGCACGAATAAGTGTGATGATTGTAGAGGTATGAAATTTTCAGTCTGTTTTCTAGTTCGGCTTAACGGTTTGCACAGGGTGCCAAGGATGCGCCGACACCTCGTCCAAACAAGCGGCGGCGACTCACCGACGAGGATGACAATAACAGCAAGCCAGGTGACACTCCCGTACTGGACGACTCTGCAATGGAAACCATTCAACGAACATCGCGTCTTTTCCTTCGTAATCTAGCCTTCTCATGTACTGACAATGATCTCCTCGCCCTCTTTCGGCCATTTGGAGAAATTGCGCAGGTGAGCGTTCCTTGGCCATATTCAATGGACATGTTGTCCGCGATGAAAACATAAATAGGGACATCAGATTCTTAAGGAAAATGATGATCCTCAGGGATAATGATAGATTTTTAAACTGACTTGCAATTATCGACACATATCTCGCTTTGACCACGCGCTGACTCGATTTTCTCTAGGTAAGATATCCATTGATTGGTTTTTCTTGGAGGATGCAACACTTGATAGGGACATCAGATCGTTTTATATGTTGATTATAGGAAATCATCTACTTCATTCTGAATTTATATTCAACATGCAATCGTGATTTGATGCTTACTTGTTGGCAGGCCTATATTCCCCTTGATCCAGTGTCCAAGCAGTCGAAAGGACTTGCATATGTGACTTTTGTTCAACCCTCTTCTGCCCTGGCTGCTTACGATGGGCTCGATAAGAAATCCTTTCAAGGGCGACTCCTACACATTCTACCAGCTGTGGAACGTAAAGGCGGACCTGAGGCATTGGACACCGGTCACAATTTCAAGGACGAGCGCAAAGCCAAGCGGAACGCGACCGCGGGGCGTGAATTTAATTGGAGTATGTTGTACATGAATGTTCGTCGACCCAATGTCCTGTCGTGCTTCCTTTCGTGTAGCCTAATATATTACGTTGCGTCCAGAGCGATGCTGTGGTCTCTTCGATTGCGGATCGTCTCAGTATACCCAAAGCAGACATCCTAAATCCCGAGTCTAGTAACGCGGCCGTTAAACTTGCGCTGGCTGAGACGCATGTCATTCAGGAAACCAAGTCATATCTCGAGTCGCAGGGTGTCATCCTTTCGTCTTTCTCCTCCCGAGGACGCTCGGACACGATACTTCTGGTCAAGAACATACCGTACGGGACGTCTGCCGATCAAATTCGTGAGCTATTTGAGGTGCATGGCAAGCTGAGCAGGGTCATTGTGCCACCTGCGGGAACGATGGCGGTAGTGGAGTTTGAACACGCTGTCGATGCGAACAAATCCTTCCGCGCGGTCGCCTATCGGCGTCTGGGGAATTCCGTCATATATTTGGAGAAAGGACCTCTAGGAATGTTCCAAGAAGCATCTGAAGACACGGGACGGCCTACTGCCACAATCACATCTGGACTTGCACCCGTCACTATTGCGGAGGAAGATATGTCCGACGAGGAAGACATATCTTTATCTGCAGGCTCAACGCTTTTTGTCAAGAACTTGTCTTTCAGCACGACGACTGAACGACTCAAACAGGTCTTTAGGAATCTGCCAGATTTCGCGTTTGCACGCATTCAGACCAAGCCAGATCCGAAGCGATCTGCCATATCTGGTGCTGAAGCGCCTCGGCTCAGCATGGGCTACGGGTTTGTCGGGTTCAAGACGGTTGAGGGCGCAAAGAGAGCACTCAAAGGCATGGAAGGGTTTACGCTCGACGGGCACACGCTGCATGTCAAGTTTGCTGGACGCGGGACCGAGGAAGATGCATCCAAGGACAAAGAGACTGCCAAATCCAGGACGACGAAGATGATTGTCAAAAACGTCCCGTTCGAGGCGACTAAGAAAGACATTCGAGAACTGTTTGGGTACGTAGTTCGCTTTGTGCTTGCTTTGCTGCAGGGTACTCAAGTGCTCCCCCCTAAAAGCACGCACGGTCAACTCAAGTCTGTGCGACTGCCGAAGCGGTTCGACGCTCGGTCTCGCGGGTTCGCGTTCCTCGAATTCGTGACGCGACACGAAGCTGAGAATGCGTATGCTGCCCTTCGACATACGCATTTACTCGGACGGCATCTTGTCCTGGAGTGGGCTGAGGAGGCAGAGCAGGACCTGGATGCTCTACGGCAGAAGGCAGGTGTCGGGTACGGTGGTGGAATTGCGCTACCGGGTAAGAGGAAGAAGTTCCATATGGACGATGGGGAGGACGAAGAGGCAAACTAGTCAAACATGTATTTCTTTCCACGCGTTTAATGCAATGCGCGTTAGCCCCTTTGTTGAAATGTGTGGCCCTGACAGACGCTGCAGATCTTGAGCTTCTTGAACCGCCCGCAAAACGCAGAAGGAAACTGATATGATGGGGTCGGACAACAAGCAATTCTGGTTTCAAGACGGTGACATTGTGCTAGGGATCGAGGACAAGCATACCAAAATCCATCGACACAAGCTAATAGGTTCTCTCGTCTTTGACACCATGCTCGGGTTACCGCAGCCAGAGCTAATGGAAAGCATTGACGGTTGTCCATGATTCATTCCAGTCTTGGATGTATGATCGCAGGTGAGTAGATCGATTGTCAAAGAACCACCCTTATGATAGCCAAGACATGACTAGTTCGTTTGAACTTCGATCTACCTCTCTGGACATTGTGGCCAGAGCACATCGAATCCCACCAAATACGAGACTTTGGAGTTGCGTCAGTCACGGTGCAAACAACAACTCCTCTCGAGGTGGCCACTGAAACTCGTCGAGATGACCCCAATAGGCATGCCAAACGCAGCAGCCTCCTGAGGTCAGTCGAATGGCATGGCGTTTCATGCGTATCCCAACCTGACAGATGAGTCGCAGAAGCGATTTGTCTTGCCCGCGAACTAGTGAGTCATATCCCAGAGATCCTCCTGGCTGCATTTTATGCGCTTGCCGTCCAGCGTTGGAGCGACGGTGGCGACGGCGGACGTAGTGACTTGATGCTTTCCCCTGACGATCTGCGACGGCTCATCGTGGGTCTAGAAAGGCTACACGAGTGCATGACCGTCCTGCTCGCTAATTGGGACCCACACATTGTCTCACCTCTGTCGCAGGTGCCAACCCGCGTGCATGCTTTATCTGTCACAACGGTTGGTTTATTCGCACAAGTTGCCAATATTATATGAACTGGTTGCTTCGCGATCTTGACGAGTTGTCCCGGGATCGTTCAAATTGGCGAGAGGGCGTCTTGGCCAGTTCCTTGCACATGGCATCCCAACTTGCTATTTCATGCTTTTGATATCGCTCGTATTTGATACATCGCCCACTGTATAAAGTATGGTCAATGGCTAAGGGTGGAGATACGTGCCGATGATAGCGTATCTGCGTCCAAGACTGGCCCCTTGACTTCTCACAAGCGGCAATTACAATATCATACCAGTGTCCTTATCCACTTGCCATTTACTTCCACTCTCCAATCTCACTGATATGACATCCATCCTTGACCCCACCACCATCGGGAGACCAAAGCGTCCCCGTAGACATGTTAGAACTCTCACGGGTACGTCCGAGTCTACACATTTACGATCAACAACGCAGATATCGACCATGTCCTTGTTTCAGGTTATCTCCCAGAGAAGGACGATTCTGGCAAAGAAAAATGGCCCAAGGGCGAAGAGCAAGTGTGGAAGGATGGGTATAGGGGACTCGATACGGGTGCGTGATAAGGAGCATCTCATCCGAATGATCAATTCAACATCGGTCAAGATGTGCGATCTATCACGAGGTCTTTTGTGAACCATGTTCAGACGTCGTTGGCACGCCAAGTCTACAGTCTCGATGACCTGGGCGCTTATCAGGCGACTGCGCTCTCCGTCCGTGACAACCTACTCGTATGTACCCGCCATGACGAGCCTAGTCTCAGTTCTTTGTCGACTCATGCTTTTCCTAGATCAATTGGAATGATACACAATTGCAATTGAATCGAAAAGGAGGGAAACGTGCCTACTATCTCTCTCTCGAATTCTTGATGGGACGAGCCCTCGACAATGCGCTCCTCAACCTTGGGCTCAAAGGCAAGTTCCAAGAAGGCGTCGATAAACTCGGGTTCAACCTCGAGGACCTCCTCGCCCAAGAACGCGATGCCGGTTTGGGCAACGGTGGCCTGGGACGCCTTGCAGCATGTTATCTCGATTCATCCGCCTCGCAGGAACTTCCGGTGTGGGGATACGGCCTGCGTTACAAGTACGGCATCTTCCAGCAGCTCATTTCTCCTGATGGGCAGCAACTCGAAGCGCCTGATCCTTGGCTTGAGAATTCGAATCCCTGGGAACTGCCCCGCATCGATGTCGCGTATGAGATTCGTTTTTATGGCACCGCAGACAAGTACCTTGATGGGAGCGGGCGCGGCGTGTGGCACGGTGGACAGGAAGTCTTGGCAGTTGCGTACGACGTCATGATTCCAGGGTTTGAAACACGGAATACCAACAATCTGCGTCTTTGGGAGAGTAAACCCAAGAGAGGTTTTGATTTGAATAGTTTCAATGGTGAGAACTGACAAAAAGCATACATCCCTGTCACCTGACGCGAATCGCTTCAGCTGGAGATTATGAGCGTGCCGTCGAATCTTCAAACAGTGCGGCTGCAATCACTTCGGTGCTTTACCCTAATGACCATACAACTTGTGAGTGATCCATTCGGCCTACCGGGCTGATCGTCTACTCACATTGTCGTGTCAACAGCCGGAAAGGAATTGCGCCTTAAGCAACAATACTTTTGGACTGCGGCCAGTCTCGCAGACATCTTGAGGCGCTTCAAGAACCTTGGCAAACCGATTACGGAACTATCCGATTGTGAGTGACTGAAAATCAGGTTTCTCCGTTGTCTCAACAATCGTCAGATGTCGCTATACAGCTCAATGACGTCAGTAAACTATGCAGGGTGGTGCAGCTCTGTTTGACATCATTCCGCAGACTCACCCCACATTGGCCATTCCTGAACTGATGCGTATTTTTCTCGACGAGGAAGATCTACCTTGGGAAACAGCGTGGAAGATCGTCACGGAGACTTTCTTTTTCACCAATCATACCGTGCTCCCTGTCAGTTACACGATTCCTTGATCTTTGTCGCTTTGACCAGGACTTGTTCTAGGAAGCGCTGGAAAAGTGGTCTGTTCCTCTAATGGAACATCTTCTGCCCCGGTACGCTGTTGGTTCCTCGTCCATGATTATCATTTGACAGCTCTCTAGACACATGCAGATCATCTTTGATATCGTCAGTCCGTGTCTTTTGAGAGAAGAATATCACTAATTCTTTCTCATGTATACAGAACTTGTGAGTTGAATTTCGAGATTGCCTTTGAATTGACTATACGACAAGTTTTGTTTCAAAGTTTATTCTTGCAATGTAAGTGCGTGTTGGCCTCGTCAGCTCTCAGACTAATGGTTGCGTTAGCCGTCGAACGGATGTTCCCCGGCGACCGTGACCGGTTGGAGAGGATGTCGTTGATCGAAGGCGAGCAATGTCGCTCACCTTGCGTGACGTTTTTAACCATAGTTGCTTAGAGGGTGTACCAAAGAACATTCGCATGGCGCATCTAGCGTGCATTGGTTTGTGGTCTCTTCCACCGCAATGGATCTTGACGTCATTATTCAAACAGGAAGCCGAAGGGTTAACGGCGTCGCTGAGGTATGTCTTGTAGTTTACCTCCAGTCCACATAAGCATGAAGGGACCCCTAGTTGCACAGTGAGTTAGTGAGGACTACGATCATGAAGGACTTTGTGGATTACTTTGGTATCAGCAAGTATGTCCATGTACACCGCTTACAAATTGTTGTCTAACGTGCTGCAAGGTTTGGAAATGTCACCAACGGTGGTAGGTGTCTTAACGAATCCGGGAGGTGACTGGATGACGAGTCTTGTTGAAAGTCACTCCGCGACGCTGGCTTGACCAAGTACGTAACATCGTCACCGGCAGCAAGAAACGCTGACATTTTCCCTAGTGCAACCCAAATCTCAGCGCGCTCATCACCGAAACTCTCGGGTTTCCGAAAAGCGTGTGGCTAAAGGATTTGTCCAAGCTCGAGGACTTGTTGGATTATGTAGATGATGATGAATTCCAGGTTGCATGGGCTTCCGTAAAGCAGGCTAACAAGGAGAGATTGGCCCATTATGTCCAGACAACCCTAGGACTCAAGGTCGATACGAACGCGTTGTTTGACGTCCAGATAAAGGTAAGAGCAGCATATGTCTATACCAACCAGGTTAACAGAACGTTCTGCACAGAGGTTGCATGAGTACAAGGTATATCGTCACAGAACGAAATGTTTTTAGCACACGCAACTGATATAGAACGTAGCGTCAAACGCTCAACATTCTTGGTGTTATTCATGTGCGTTGGCAGACACAGTTGCTGACTCACTCTTACACGTCTCCCAGCGCTACCTGACATTGAAAGGGATGACGCCGGAGGAAAGGAAGAAAGTCGTCCCAAGGAACGTCTTCTTCGCTGGCAAAGCTGCCCCGGGTTGTAAGTCCCCGTCTATCCCACTTTGCCACGTACTGACACAACGATCATGAGATTACATCGCCAAACTAGTATGCACTCTCGCTCTCGTCACGTATCCAAGTCATTAATCATTTCCAGACCATCCGCCTCATCGTGAACGTTGCCCGCGTGGTCAATGTCGACCCGGACACCCAGGACTACCTTCGCGTGTTCTTCCTCCCCGACTATTCCGTCACCTTGGCTGAGGTGTTGATACCCGCCTCGGATATCAGCCAGCACATCTCGACCGCCGGTACGGAGGCATCTGGCACGTCCAATATGAAATTTTGCTTGAACGGTGGTCTTTTGCTCGGAACCGTCGACGGCGCCAACATTGAGATCGCCGAAGAAGTCGGTTCTAGCAACGTCTGTGAGTTGTCTGGCGTTGATCGTCGATCGATGATTGATCTTTTTCACAGTCTTCTTTGGAAACTTGACGCCCGACGTGGAAGATTTGCGTTACCAGCACATGTACCACCCCGTGCCGGTGGAACTAAAGTCGCCTGCGCTTGCCACTGTGTTGGACGTGATCTCCAAAGGCCTGTTTGGCGACGACCACGTCTACGAGCCGTATGCGCTTTTTCCCCCTTGGTCCTTTCCTTACTTTCCTCACGTGTATTGGTGATAGATTGTTAAACACCATTCGACAAGGCGATTACTATCTGATCACTGACGACTTCGATTCCTGTGGGTCTTGGACGTGCTTGACATCTATCGCGTATTGATGTCACTCGCGTTTGTCAGACATCGAGGCGCTGCAGATGGTAGACGAAGCTTACGAGGATCGTACGGAATGGATCAAGAAGAGTATCAGGACGACAGCCAAGGTGTGTCAACCCGATCGACTTGTATTGACGTTCAGGGGTATCCAAAACAACACGAATAGATGGGCAAATTCAGTTCCGACCGTGCTATCCAGGATTACGCGCAAGAGTATTGGAACATTGAAAGCATCAAGGTAGAGTAGAAAAACGAAGGTGAACTGGATGAAATAGCGTCGAAAAAGGTGTATATCATAGGGTGGCCGAATCGGATTCTGGTATAGGTACAAGAGAACCCAGAGGTGTAAGATAATATCCAAGAGATAGCTTTGTCAAAGTCGGGAAAATGAATGAGGGTGTGGATGAGACAAGAAATAAGACTTCAGAAATATGCATAGTATGAGGAAAAGCGAAAGTTAAAGAGATAGGCTGCTTTTCTTATAGATAGGTGGTGGAGGTTCCAATGCGCCGACAGTTGGTGAGTCCGTATGGGCAATCTCTTCAAGAGAGCCCGGTTGGCTCATGCGTGGTATCAGTCTCGGCTGAATTGGCGCATGAGCAAAGAGCAAAGAACTCAGACGAGGTTCCTCAACACTTACATGCTGCGGGTTGCTCGGCAGGATCGACTGTATTCACCGTGGGCTGCAACATTTCATGTTCCACATGTACTTCCACCTCGCCAACAATGATCTCCTCGGGAACAAAGACAACATCGAGAGAATTCGCAGCTTCGTCAACAAACTGAGGCGCAGGCTCACTTGATGAATGATCAGTCTCTGTGGGAGCTTGCACCTTGTGGGCGACGGGCTCCTCAATAGTAACAATGGGAGTGAGAGTGATGGCAACGGGTTCGCTCGCAATTGGCGCTGCCTCCCTCGCAAAGACCTGTGCTTCTTCGGTAACGGGTTCCGCTGACTTGTCCTCGGCAGGCTCTGCATCGTCAGAGGGGACGTCATAGTCATCCGCCTTAACAGCGATAACTTCATCTAGCGTGGCTAACGCGGCGGTTGCAGCTTCTGGGTTGACTCCGGCCGATAACGCCTCCGCTACTTGTAGGTCGCGAACCTGAGTTGGCAACTCTGCTCCCGAGGAAGGTTGTGCTTCTGGTGGAGCCATAGCATCCACGACGGGTTCGACGACGGGGTCTCGTGTCCTAGCTTCCACCTCCAATTCCGGGAGAGTACTCGGGGCAGCCTCGATAGGTTCGTGGGCATCTTCGGTAATATCTGAGCCACGATCTTGCGTGTCGACGGTATGATCTTCATGAACGAACCTGTCGGGTGCCGCTTGAACTTCCACCTCATCAGGAACCTGCGGGGCAGACGCGTTGCCGGCGGAAACATTAGCTTCAAGCTTAGCTTCAACCAAGAGTGCCTCCGCGGTCTGGACAATAGTGTCTTGCACGTGGGGTTCCACTACGAGCTCAGGTACCTGGTCCGCGGCATGTTCGGTTTCGACATTCACGGCCAGAACGTCCGTGTCAACCTCATCGCAGGATTTTTCTACAGGGTGGATGGCTTCTGCCTTCAGGGTAGCCTGTAACCCCGCGGCCACGGGTTGTGGTTGAGAAGCTACACCATTAAACGCCACGACTTGAGGGGCAACATCAGCGAGAACGTTTGGCTTGGCAGCGGGGACTTGGGCAGCCCCAGTATGCCCAGAAACGTCAACAGAAACATCTTGGCCAGGAGTCTTCTCGACAAATGCCAAGAGTTCCGGAGCGGGAGTACATATTTCCACGTGTTCGGCAAGTTCCTTAGCTTCTTCAACCACGGGATTTATCGAACGTGGTTCCAACTGAGCTCCCGCCTCAGTGGTGATAACCTCAGTTGCAGATACGGAGGAGAGATGATCAATCTCATGTTGGCCTGCCGATTCGACGGTGATTGCCGCCACGGGATCAGCGGAAGCTCTCTGTGGTGGTTGCGTAGCCACACGGGGTTCTTCGAGAGTCAGCTTAGCGGACTGGTTGTCGACAGTAGCGAGGGCCGGAGGCTGAGCAACGGGTGTCGCCGCGATCACGACGACGGTTTTCGGGATTAGAGACATAGCAACAGCTTTCGCGTCTTCCCGCGAACCGTTGTCTGCAACATCAACCTGGGCCACGTTGGGCGGCTCGGCTGTAGATTCAGCATGGAGATGCTCATCGCGATCCGCTCGTTGCGCGACAAGCTCGACAGGTCGGACCTCGTTTTTAACAGCGACATGTCTTGCCTGGGAATGCCCTTCTTCAGCGGCACGATTTTCCGCGGAGTATGCGGGGCCCGAAGCGAGAATTGTAGGGTCGCATGTATCCTGCGTAGATCGCGAACCGGACGTGTCCGCCGGCAACGGAGCGATGCTGGCCATTTGGTTCACTGAATCAACCTTTGGGTTAACAACGTCATGGGTAGGTGGAGAATCTCGCTCGACAGTAACGGTCTCCTCCGAGGCTCTGACAGACGGACATGGCAGCTCAATTGAGGGAGGCTTCACCACTCCCTGGACAGAGCCAGCTTTCTCCTTCCGGAAGTCAATATTTCAACTCTCAACTCCAGGATGACAGGTGCTCACCTTGGGCACAGGTGCCGGTGGAACGTCAACGACAGGCGCAGTAGACATCTCGACTCCTTTCGGCTGATCGGCGACGTCGACTGTCGCGCCACCGGTGACAGCGGCTTTGGCAGCTGCATTCCCATCAACATGGAGACCCGCCTTGACAGGAGGTGTGGACAAAAATATAGGCTCTTCCTCAACGAGAACTTCTCCGAGTTCTCCCGCAACTGGGGTTTTACCACCTGACCTCTTGAGGTCCAAGTCAGTAGCCGATTTGCTGAAAACGCTGAGCCGTTTCCGAGCAGATGAGAACACCGAATTGATACGAAATCCAGAGATGTCAGATTTAAAAGATGGACGGGGAGAACGACCTCTGCGTCCATCTGGAGATGGAGCACGGGAAGGCTCTTCGCGACTATACGCTTGCTCAATCACAAGCCAGCGGATCGACTGTTTGACGTTCGGGATTTGCTTCAGACCGCATACAACAAAGGTAGGCCAGTTGGCAGAGATAGGATCGACGATAGCGTCGCCCCAGAAGTCGATGAAGGCTTCGTCGACTTGTACCACGTGTACTGACGCAGTCTTCGTTTCGATGATGAATGACTCAGGATCGGGGAGGGATGATGGTGGAGTGTCCAAAGGTCCGTGGTCTTCAGAACGTCGTCTGCGAGTACGCGGCTTGCCACGGCCACTAGACTTGCGTGAAATCCGGGGTTGAGTTACTTCTATGTCGTCGTCCTGGCTGAAGAGAGCAGGCAGGGGCTGTGTAGTTGGGGTGTCACCAAACCCGCTGAGAGCAAACTGCGTCCAATCTGTGATCACAATTGAAGACGGTGAAGACGGTGATACGGGAGTAGATCCGTCGTTTGCATTCGATTTACAGGCAGCACGGTCGGCAGCCTTGGTGAGTGAGGAGGAACGTTTGCGAGACACAACTTTGGTAATAGGCGAGGTCAACAGTGCGGGCGATGTCGGAAGATTGTTATCGGCAGGTATCAAGGACAATAAATGAATGGTCTCGTCGACAAAGATCCGAGTAAACTGTGGTCCTTCTGAATCGGATGAGACTGTCTCTTCAAATACTGTGGTCTTCAGGGTATTCCACAACGTTGTGTGCTCGTCGCTGGAAGAATTGTCGATAGGAAGCTGGAAGGCGTCAAGAAGAAGCTGGATCGGGTGCTGCTTCGGTTGCTCCGCGTTGTGCGCCAGGAGGGTCTCGATGCGGACGAAAAGGGCATCGTATTGACGAGTAGAAAAACGGGGCCGTGGGAGAAGATTGTCGTCCGTGGCTGGAGAGCCTTTGTTGTACGGGTAGTACGTGATCAGTTCCTGTAACCGTGTAGGTAAACGCTGTCCGAAAGATTCCTCCCTATGACACTATCAGTGAATGTAAGATTTAACTTTTTGTCCAGACTTACCTCAAGCGGGCAAGGAATAGATGTTCTAGAATGCGGCCGCTGCGCTCCCATCGAGCATAAAACCGGTTCCAGTCATCAGACTGTTCCGCTCGAGTAGCTACGAGAAGCCAGAGACCCAGAAACTTGGATAGTTTGCTACCAGATATACTGTTCGCTTCCGCGTGTGAGGCGAGCGATGATATCAGACTAAGCGTCGCGGTCAGCAGCTCGATGTGGGGCGGAGGTAACTGAGGCGGCAATAGTTCGGAGAACCCTTTGGGAGGGTATGACGTGTTACGCTCCGTTTGAAAGAAAGTATTGTACCATCCCCATTCAGCGCTGTCTTTACCAAAATGATCATTCTCAAGCGAGAGATGACGGAGGCCCCAACGAAGGACGGCAGCGACGTCGTGAGGTGAACGTGTATAATGAAGCTCTTTTTCAAAAGTTGACGTGGAGGAAGTGGGTGTTGGAGAGAGCGTCGTTATTCGGCTTTGAGTCAAGGAATGGATAAAGAGCGAAATAAGCTTGCGCTGGACATCAGGAGATGCAGTGAACCAGTGCGGATGCATGATTCCAAGAGTCTCCAATCCTGATTTAGCTGGATAAGCGAGAGAGCTGCAGAGACGATATAAAAGCATACCACGCTCGGTAATGGCCTGTGTGCACGCCCGGATAAGGATAAGAGCTTCCAGAGGATTGAGACGTTTCTTAGCGATGACAGCATCGTCAAGCACTATTTGAGAGCCGGGATCTGCCTCAAAGACGACACCCAAGGCACGGGAATCCAACTTTTCCTTGGGTCCAGGGAGGTGGAGCGTCAAGTGAGGGACATTCACTGAATGCTTTTGAGCAGGCTTCTGGTAACCCCCAAGAATCTTGGACTTGAATAGGGCGAATCCCCCATCGCGGTCTGGGTCCTTGGTTTTCTGAGCTTCGGCGAAAGTGGAAGAAGATGGGGAAAGGATGGGAAGGATCGCTTCGTACTTGCCGTCCAGCAAGGTACTATCGGAGGGCTCACGCACTGGACGCGCGGCCTCCTTGTCATCATGCCTCTTATAACCGAAGACCTTGTTCAGAAATGAAGGCATGGCGTGACAAGCACGCCTTGTGCAACGTGCGGATCAGCAGTGACGAACTGGACCTGGAATGGAATTAGCCATGAGCACGCATATAGCCACGTTAAATCCGTACAACAAGCGTTGAGCAGAACACTATCTGCAATGTGGACGACGACGAGACCAGTGAACGAAAGGAGAAAAGAAACGCGTTTGCGAGACTGGGGTCGGAAATGCTACCGTGGGAACTCTTTGGACAACTCTTGTGTGGCCAATTTTCTGTTCGCTGGGGACACTACTGAAGGTCTTGTTCGAGTTTCTGAGCCTAGATAGACTGGTACTACCGTATCTGCACGTTCATAGCTATACTTGACTTGGCTCAACCCACCCGTGATCATCAAGATATATGTGACCAGGCACGCCGTGAGGCTGTTCCAATGTTACTTGGCTTGACCAGTTGGAGCAGTGAGCGCCTAAATTCTACCCGACACTCCCGTCACCGCAGTGTGAGGGTCAATCCAGAAGGCAATGTCGTCTTACGACCAAAGTTTGCTCCACGAAGCACCCAAGGCGACTCGCGCACAGTTGCAGGTAAGCCAAGTGCACAGCCTCGTGCCTTTCTTTTCGAACTCGGACTGACGCACTACAGGAAGGCTACAATGTCGACCTCCTTGCAGAACAACCAGTTCGTCGCACACCTTCCATGCGCAACCCACCTCCTCCGCAATCACCCCAGCCACCACCCGTCACCGTCCCGTTGACACCAGCCATCCCAGAGGCTGCTTCTGGTGAAAAGTTCGGTTCTCCCGTATACCCCCCAACAGCACCCAAGCCGCGAACGTCCTTTTGGCGCACCCGTAATGGCATCATCACCATTGTTGTCATTGTCCTTATTGTCGTTGGGGCAGTGGTCGGTGGAGCAGTGGGTGGGACGATTAAGAAAAGTAACAACAAGACTGTGGATACGACTGGAATCAACTCCTCTACCAGCAGCGTTGCCTCCTCTAGTCTACCTTCAACAACGGGGACTCAGGCTATCGGCAATTCCACCCCGTCTAAAACGACTACTTCAGCGAACCCCTCACCGACGCAAACTGGGCAAAACACGGGCAGGCAGCTTCAAGCTGCCAAATAGACAAGGGAAGGAGAGGGACGTCGATCGAGCACGATTATACTTACTTTTCGACATACTTTATCACTGTACATACCATCAATTCCACGTACCACAGTACGTGATACAGACTATTCTATGTGCCCTTGTAACAGAGGGATTGATGCACAAGCATGAGTGGTGTTTCAAAGTCGACTAGGATAAAACTACAAGAATCGTACCACGATCGTGACATACTGCGCTTACCAAAACCACCCCTTGGGTTGGACGACGCCCTCATCCTTACCCTCGCCATCTCTGCGCTGTCTGAGCGCCTCCAGTATATTGGCAACACCCTCCACCTCACCAACACTCGCCCGCCCACCATCCCAATCGACCACCACTGGCCACTTGAGCGCGTTCGGGTTCCGCGTACCAAGCTCCGTGACGTCAGTGGCGCTCTGAGGCTGTCCCTCCACCCCTGGCGCGGAGGGATGCGATGACAAGAACGTCGCATACGATGCTGTCGAGACGTCGTGTGGTGGAGTCACGTACGAGAGGATCGTCCGCAATTGATTTGGGGTAGGTGGCTTCGACTCAATGACCTCGAGGTTGAAATCAAGTGGAGGAGCATCAGGCTTGGTAGGCGGATACGGTGCAGAAAGCGACGCTCGCAGCATGGCGAGCGCCTTGACGGAGGGTGGCGACGAGGGATGGTGACTGGTATAAACGTCCATTTTGCGTCGCATTAGCACGATTCTCGGCGACAAATGGTCAGCACAAACAAAATGGATATTTGCGGCTGTATTTTCCTATCAACCTACGAAAAGGCTGTGTGGGGTAAAGGACGTACCAGACGTCTCGAGAATGCGGAGAACATGGTGGTTTTTAGTTATTCGGCAGAGTCCGTCCCCGCGCTCACTCATCATCTCAATTACGTAATGATGCACCACCATTGTAGGTGTTGCCTTCTTCCTATTCTGACTCTGCACGCGACAACCGCCCATGGCCTAAAGTTTTCTGGATGAACAAAGCGGCAGTGCGAGCATCCAGTGCGATGATCGGAACCCAAACAAGCAGGCCTTGTAGTATGAAAGCGAAGCATCACTCAAAAAAGGAAACCCGTCGCAGGGTCGCTCAATTGAATACTTCGTGATGATGATGAATCGTTAGGGGCGTCCGCGAGTCTACTGGCCCTGATATGGGTGTGCGATGTTGTCGGGACAGCCCTGGTTGGCCTACGCTATTCAATGCAGCAGTAAGCTCCCGGAATAACAGATCAAAAGTACCATTGTGGCCGCCTTCCTAGTAGGCAAATGCCGACATCGGAGCCACTAGCCACTGCGCGTGGCACTGGCAAGGTTCCTATCGAGCCTAAACCATGCAACCGCAGAATGCACCCGAGGAATAAGTGGATGCCCCGGGTGCTATGTACTCTCCATACGACCGGGCCATCAAGAAGGCATGCTGTAACGCCATTTAGGATCGCTTAAAGTACTCATGCGCCAATGGGAGGAGTGGCTTGCTCAGTTACGAAAGAACTACGACGCTATGCCATCATGGATGTCGGCTATCGGCGGAGTGTGTCCCTTCCTTGATCTTATTGCCCGACGCCTCCGGAAATTCGAGCATCTGATAGGGTGTGGGATCGTGGACGTTAGGCACAATGATGGGCGAGCATGAATTACCTGAGCAGACCTTCTTCTCACTCATACTTCGTCGGGAAAGAGGTCGGGCCTCTAGTCGTCGTCAACGATCATTCATAACTTGCTCGATGAGTTCTTGTCGTCATGACCAACCTGATGAACCGCTTGTACGCATCAATCCACATTTTATGTCAAAGCTCAATTCCTCTCTGTGTGACAATTCAGTTCCTATATGGGCTTAAGGTCCAAGGACGTAAACCAGTAGACGATCTCTCGATCGTGATCGTCCTTGCCCATGTGTGCAACGTGCTGTGAGATGTAATCAGCCGTACATCTTCGTGGCCGTGGGACTCCAGCACAATGTAATTGATCTGAGTTGATTGGAGATCACCCGGCCAATTGCCGTTAGTCGAGAGAACGGCTAGGAAAAAAATAACGCAGCACGGGTGCAATCAATGCAAGGGTTGATTCGAGATTCCCGAGCCTGTCCTCGTTGGTGGAGAGAACGGCTAGAGAATTTTTTTTTAAGAATGCAGCACGGGTGCAGTTTACACACAAAAGTCTTTGGTGGAAGGCGTATTAAATACGTTATGGGAGGGACGATGGAGCTGCATTGTTCCAAAAGGGATTTATTCTAAGGTGATCAAATAACAGAGGGACGATCGGACCGGAAAATACAGATTGTAGAGCAAATGTGAGGGGTATACTAGAAAAGACAGGTTGATAAATATCTCGCAACGATACAAGGCGGTCAAGTGAATATCCCGAAACACTATAGTAGTTCATATATTATTTGAGGTTGGAACAAGCATGGCTGATTATTGTCTATGCGTTAGTGAACAAAGGATTCGAGCCAAAGTAGTTGGTCGGATATGTAGGACTTGTCTGCAACGGGCTGTCATAATATGGCATCCTGCCAGAGGAAACGCCGTCGTAACCGACTGGTACTTGAGGAGCACCAGGGACGCAGTGTGGCTGGGCGTTAATCGAGTTGTCGCCAATAGAAATGGGCGATAAGGCAGGCATGTCCGGTGAACAGGCGAGGCTTGAGGGGCTCGATGTACCGCTTGAACTTGCGCGGGACTGGGTGGCGGAGACATGCGGATATGGGTGGTAGCCACGGCTAGGTGGCGAATGACCTCGGTCAAAACCTCTCAGTACGGACGGTGTCATGCTCCTATGGCGCCTCACTGGACCAGTCATCCCGCGGGTCATCACTGACCGATGGAGGGATGCTTGGTCAAACTCCTGTCGACAGGGTGGCGCGGAAAGAGAAGACATCATAGGTTCTCTGCAGTGTTGGGATACAGAGTCGGGGGTAGAAGGGATTTGAGAGAGGTTGGCCCAGGTCATGTTCGACGCGTCAACTGAGGGTAGGAAACCAAGATGGGGAAGATCGCTATCTGGGCTAGGAATGTCGACAGGTGCGGGAACGTGATGAGAATAATACGGGTTTAGGGCGGGATTTGAGGCGGCGGCACTCCAGTTCGACGTCATGGCGCCAGGCGCAGCGGCAACCAGACCTTCTTCGTCTCCCTGAATCTCCTGCAGGTGACCAGCCACCTCCACTTCGCAGATTTCCATATTTGGCATCCCGCTTGAGAACGAGAAGTCACCTTCGTCCAATCCCTGACTATCAGTGTCGAGATCAGAAGCTGCGAAGTCTCCGGAGCTTGTGTCATCCCCGTCAGTGCGGAAATGGATACGAAGGTGTTGATTGAGGTTATCGGACCTCGAAAACCGCTTCATGCATCGGTCACATTGATATGGACGCTCCATTGTGTGGGTGCGCACATGCCGCTTCAAATGTTCCATGCGCTTGAATAGCCGGCCACAGCAAAAAAGAGGGCAGACGAACGCCTTGGACGTAATCGGGCTGCAAGACCCCGAAGAATTCGAGCCGTGAGAGTAGGATGGCAGACTGGCACTATCGGAATTAGGACAAATGTAGGCGGTGTGTGATAATCCCTGTGCGGAATCGTCGGCAGCATGTTCGTATGGAGGGTACACTCCACCGTCAATGGGCACATTGGATAAGGCAGGCGCAAGGTGAGGGGGATGCATATCTAATGGTGGCGTTCCAGGCATAATCTTAACGTCGCCCCTGGCTTGCGTTATAAACATATCAGCAGCCGACGATGCGCGGTCGCTAGCTCCATAACCACTGCCCACATGTGTGGGCTCATTGCGAGAGTGGTGGCCCCCTTCTGGACTGCTGCGGTGGATCCCCGAAAGATTTGCGGGATGAAATTTGTTCGCCGGCTTTTTACGACGTTGCTTGTACGTTGGGGAGCCTTCAAATAGCGTGAACGGCATGAACGGCAGGTTGGAACGCTGGACGGTCGACGAGAGTTGACTGGAACCTGTGCCCTCGATACGAATCGTGTTGTGCTGACTGCCCGCAGGGATGGTGGTGGACAGGTGATTGCTTCCATCGTCGAGGTGTTGTGAGACTGCTACGTCGCGTGCCAGGTGGGAGCTAGAATCTCCCTCTGCCTCCCGGCCACCCAACATTTTTCCGAATTGTTCGTAAAGGCTGCGCTGAGGCTCGTACGTGAACGACAACGCTGGTTCGCCCACAACGACAGTCGTAGGCTCGAGGCCCATCTTCTCGCGCTTGAGGTCACGCTCAAGAGCATCGAGGAAGAGACGATCGTGAGGTACAGAATACCTGTGTATCCATGAAGTGGTGTTAGATCAGGAGGATGCGAGTCATTTCACTCACCAGTAGAACACTTTTTGCTTTTTCTGCGTACGGATACATTGATATTTGAACAGAAGGTCCAAGAACGGAGACTGGAGAGACGTGAGTCGGTGTGTCCTGTGATGTAGAGACCACGTACCTTGGGCTCTTCCAGAGTGGCGTCTACGCCGGGCTTGAGGTTGCGAAGGTCACTGAAGACGCCCTCTTCAAACTTTTTCATGTTCCTGACTGGCCGCCCGAAGGCCTCGAATCGGAAGACCAAAGCGCGGACGATGTCGGTCCCGGTGATATGGTAGATGCCCGACCAAAGGACGCAGGAGACGTACTCTGACGACGGGAGGAGGAAACGATTCATGGAGGGGTGTGAAGAAGAGTGAGAGACGGATCCAGGGTCCTCCAAGGAATCATCTGTGGAGCGTGAGGAGCCCGGCGAGGACCAGCGTGACGGCGCGGTGGCAAGGAAGTACTTGAGTCTCTCAAGATGAGCAATGTTGTCCTGCTCCTTGGCTGTGAGCGATCGCGAGAGTTCCTTGGTAGCGAGACCCATAACGAAGGAGCGAAAAGGGGGGGATGGATGGAAGCGGAGACTCCTGGAGGAGCTTCGGGGAGTCTTTGGTACAGCTTTACCTGTGTTGATACGGGTCCACCTATAAAGGTTCGTTATTACTCCGCGATAACCCATTCTTAGCTCACCAAGCAAATGCGGGAAGATGAGAAAAGAGATCTTGACCTGCGCTTGATGATAGCCGTGCTGTGCACGGTCTCAATAATCATGTTCACATTTGCCATCGCCTGCCATGCTTATGAGGTGTCGGCGCTCATGGCTTTCTCCGGTGCCGATGATGCAAACAAAAATTGTTGTTTTTCTTTTTCCCGCGAAGCTAACCCTGAATTGAGCTATGTCAAATAGACTCATGATGCGTGCGCACACGATTATCGCCCAAAAGGATGACTTGGGCGAACAGGCTGGCCCGGCGAGGTTGGCGGGGTGTGCCACGCTGTCCGAGGTTTTCGTTGATGGGGCCAAGAAATGGAGCGAAGCGATTGTTATCTCGTTAGACAGGTCGATCAGCAAGACAAGGATACCACCCAAGAGAGGAATCGCCGATCTGCCAGTTGACCCCGAGTACATCAGAGGTCGTGTCTGCTCCCGAGACAGAAATGGAGGTGGAAGTGGAGCCTGAATTTGCACTCTCAGGGACCCGCAGGTGGGACCTCGTGGCACTCATGGATTTGAAGCGCTAGCGATGCGCTGATGGGCCAGTGCGACAGTCGCACTCCCGATCTTGTCGGCACGGCACGGCCCGCTAATTTAAAGGTTACGTCCCCTTACTTACCTCACCTAACGTGGACGGGGAAGGCAGCTGAGCGCACGTGGCCAAGAGGGTATCATACCATCAAGGGTTACCACTTGGTTTATGGATACTTGGTTTTACCGTCTGTCAGAGCTTGTCAGTCTCTTGAGGGACGGTCCCTACCTTACTCTAGCACATGCTTGTCATCCGGATCTCCGGTGCCACGCCCGCAATCCGTCCTCCCCCACTCTGTCCACGCGTCGCATGTGTATCGCAACCCTACAAATTCATCGCCATGGGCACGGCGCCCGTGACTCCGTGGTGCATTCAGAGTGGTTGTCCAAAGTCTAGTCGAGTTTGTTCTGGTCAGCCACAGCCATCCACTGCCAGTCCACTTTTGGAAGACCACCGTGGCAAGATTGCCACTGCCAGTGATCAGGGTGAATCCTCCCTGTCGACGTCGAAAACGTGTCAAGGTAAATGGTGCCACACCCACAGCCTCGTTTTCACGCCTCCAATGCATTCCCGGGCGTCGCGACGGTATGTTGTAATTACACCCTTGGTCGTAATGTCCTGCACCCTACAACGCCACTTCGCCATCCCAATCATAATGTGCAAACTTGTTAAGGGCCCATCTAAGCTCCGAGCCACTGCCACTCCCGCCCCCTCTTATTCCCGATAGTTCATCATCTCTGCATATCTCTCCATCAGCTTCCACCGCCAAAATCATCTCAGTGGCAAGCGAAATTGTAATATTCTCCTCTCGAGCTATCTCGCTCGTTGTTTGTCCCCCTGAGATAGTCAAATGGCTCGAAAGTCGTGCCGCAAATGCTGCATGGGTGTATGCTGGCATGTGGAGCATTCGCAACCCTGATTTGAATATCCTGCAGCGGATTGGCGGTTCGGTATGTAATGGCAGGTGTTGCACTGCCTGTAGAAACGTCGAGGGTGGAATAAGTGCTAGCAGTTGAATATCATCATCACCTTCAATATTATCTCAATTTCACATGTTAAACTCACCCACACCTCTGGCACGATTCCAGCCACCCCAAACTTCATCCAGGCCAATTATTCCTCGTTCCTTCATAATGCCTGGCTTCTGTTCAGGACCTTCATCCCACGAGCCCTGCAGCACTCCCGCAAGTTCACGTGCCAACTCTTCCATCCATGTCCTCTCGTCCTGTATCATGTCCGCCGTCACCGGTGCATTGGTCAATTGTAAGCCGAGCTGAGCTAAAGATGACCGTATGAAGTTCGCTTCCTCCGGTTCGGAGGGCGGCACAAGCGAGGTCGTCGCAAATAATGATGACGATAAAGCTGATGAACCCGAAGTGCCAGAAGGTATCCACGCTGGTGGAGAGGCCGTGTTATTCACCGTGGGTCCAAGGCTCGACGCACCAAGTTTCTCGTTCATTTCGGCGGCGAGATGGACAAGGTCCTGCGCCTTCACCATTAGCGCCTCGAGATCTTTAAAGGCATCGGATAATTCTGTTTCAGTGTTTTGTGCTGATGTCTCGACGCTGCGTAGAATGCCATCTAACAACTTCCTTCAACACATCCCCAGTGGCGAGATGAGAATTAATTTACCAATGCCTGATCGTCGCAGAGGTCCCGGCGTCGGGTCTCCCGCGGGAGAAACGACACCGAGGCTCGAAGTACCACTTCTTGTGCCTTTGCCAATCTGCCTACCCTGGATTGGAATTTAGCGGTGGATCTCTTGAACTACCTCGCTAGACTGACCTCCCATGCCCTAGTCTTCAGAGCACGTCTAAGGATCGTATAAAATGACTTGTCGCCTCCTTTGCGGAAACTCAGCTTAATGAGGGGATTCGCAGGATCCGAGGTATTGTCGTCAACAAGTGGGGACGCAGGTCGAGAGGACGGTGCAGACTTGCTGTGAATTCTAGGATTTCCTGGAGCGAGCGGCAATGGAGTAGAGCATATCTCACAGTTTCGAATGGAGGGGTGGTTCAGAAATGTGCATGCGATACATGCAACCGGTGATGGCTCGCTTGTCGGTGGTGGGGGGGTGGAAGATTTAGACAGCGTTGACAAGGCGACAGGGGAAGATACAGTCGATCCAAGTTGTGAGGTAGACGAGGTCGATGCGCTGGGCCGAGCAGAGCTCGACAGCGCGCTTCTGGGTACGCCACAGAGGGCGCATATCCGTGCGGCGGCTGGACTGAGCCCAGGGGGGTTGCGGTGGTTACAGACTTCGCAAACCCAGCTTTCCAAGCTGTCATTCACGCCATCCTGACTACCAGACGGGGGAACAAAGGTGGGATCGAGGTACAGCGTGACCTTGGGTGAGGACATGAATAATCCCGCGTAGTAATCAGTCTGTATAATGTGTACGAGATCCAGACTGAATGAATGCGAAATTGGTTGATGCGAATTTACGAAGAATAGGCGATGCGAGGACACATGTACTGCACCAGTCTGATGATTGACAGCTTTCTGAAGGCTGAGAATTTAGTGTTGATTGACGAAATAAATGAATCGTACGATCAATCGCATGTGTTCGTAGAAAGCACGAAGAAGAAACAGAACGTACCCATCGTAAATTCCGACACCGTCTTGGGGTGCGAGAAGGTCTTCATCGCCGTACAGAAGCGCCGGAATCGGAATAGTGCCATCTACGGGGATAGCGAATCGGCGCAGGATCATGTTCTCTGGTACAAGAACAAGGGTGTCCCGTTCTGGTGTTGTCACGCACGCCTTTCGCCAGGAACAGATTATCGAGCTGCACGACAAGTCTGAATACCGCCGAAGGAACGCGACCTAGTCGCTGACGTCGGGATAGGGTGAATTATTGTGCCAAGGCTAGATGAAATTATTGTGTAGGTTATGGTTATGGGAATTGGCGAGAGGGACATCCCACGCACACAAATATGTTCTAGAATTCGGCTCGACTCAAGGTCGGATCGAATCGCCTCAGGTGAGCTTTGAGATACAGTAATGCGTGCGAGTGAGACGTGAACGGGATCGTCGGATGTAGTCGGCTGTCATGGCGAACGGCGACCCCGGACACCACCTGCCTCTTGCCTATCAAGTTCACGATCCATTACTCAATAATCATTCAATTTCCAGGCAACCAGTCAATTTACTCAAGCATACGCATTCCGCACGGCCCTTGACATCCAGGGTCAACAATAAGCTCGCCCATGACAGAGCGTATTATGCGATCCGCACGGTAGAAAGGCACCTGAATCGCCCACATAGTACACGCACGGATGAAATACATCGTAAATAGGGAATTTGAAACATATAGCTCCCCTGAGAGTCTGGGTGTTTACGTGTATCAATCACCGGCCTCGCGACAGAGTGAGCGGACTCACAATGTCATTGGAAGAGAAGTGGTCTCGATTATTTCTTTTTCTTTGGCTTTTTCTTCTTTACTCCACCAGCGGCCGTGCCAGTCTGTGTGACAGGCACTGGAGATGCTGCCCGTGGGTCACTTGAATCTCCGATGGCCAACGATTGCGGCGTAGCAGTCGATGGAGGCGGATCCGGACGCCTGTTCTGCATTTTCTGCATCAACAAAAGATTGAGGGACTCGAATCGATTGAGAAATATCGACGAATAGGTTTTGAACTTGATGCACTGGATGCGATAAGATGAAATCCCCCACAGTGTCTGAAAAATCGCATGGGCCGCATACCGTCGTATCATCGGTGATCTTAAGGACGAGTTTCCCCTCTGACGATTTCCATTTTACACAATATCGTGTCTGGGTGACGCGATAAAGTCGAGCGAACCGCACAAGAGATGTAACTAACCTTTCCCGGCGATTTGACATACAGGTTTTCTGCGGCCTCCTGGTATTCCTGCCAGGACGTGATGTAGACCATTGGTCATGCCAACATCATGATGCTCGATCACTTCACAAGTGACTAGATGTCACGTGCAATGTCACACGACTCTGCGTTATTCTGGGTCTCCGTATTGCTCCGTACTAAACATCCATCAGTGACGGCCAAAGATTCCGCCCTTCCAAACGTAGTTTTACAAATGGCTATCGAGCAGCCCAAACGTGCGAACTGCTTTCTCGTCCTCCGACGCGTATCAGTGGGAATGCCTTACTATAATTAAATTTGTAGCGCTTCCGTTCATTGCCAACTTCGCTGCTGGCGCCATCGCTGGTGTATCAGAAATTCTGACCTTTTACCCCCTCGGTGAGTGCCATGCGAATTCTTGTTCTTGTCTAACACGACTCCCTGTGCGCCCGCCCCCCCAGATGTCGTACGTTCTTACTCCTCTGTGCTATGAGTCACGTTTTCAACACGCAATGCATCATTGCAGGTCAAGACGCGTATGCAGCTAGAGACCGGAAAAGCCAAGCATGGCATGGTCGGTACTCTCACTTCCATCATCCGCGAGGAAGGGTAAGCCTCACATGGATCTACCTGGGCCGACTCTAAAGCACAAGTTTTAGAGTTGGCAGGTTGTACAGAGGTGGGACGATATGGGAACTTTGATCCAAACCTTCTGATCGCTTGCTACAGGTCTGGTTCCGCCACTACTTCTTGAAGCACCAAAGCGTGCAGTCAAGTTGTAAGTATCGGTCTATGATCAGAGCGCCTTACTCGATGTTGCCATTTACTTCTTCTTACTTAGTGCCTCCAACGATTTCTGGGGGAAAACATTCTTAGGAATGTCTGGCGAAAGTAAAATGACTCAGCAACTTTCTATCCTCACTGGGTGCAGCGCTGGCGCTACCGAGTCCTTCGTTGTAGTTCCATTCGAACTTGTTAAGATCAAGTAAACTGTTCCACGTAGCTCCATGTGCTTTGCTCACAGATCATTGCAGGCTGCAAGATAAAACTAGCACGTTCGCAGGTCCAGTAGATGTAGTTAAGCACATTGTCAGGAAAGAAGGCATTCTCGGACTCTACGGTGGAATGGAGGCAACGTTCTGGAGGTCGGAGATTTGCTCACCTAATGATGCGCATGGTTGAGACTTCTCTTGACAGACACCTTTGGTGGAATGGAGGATATTTTGGATGTATCTTCCAAGTGCGTAGCATGATGAAAAAAGCTGATGTGAGTCTGTTCACCTTGTTTCTGAACATCTTATGCAAAGACAATGGCAGACTCCCCAAGGCCAACTTTTCAATAACTTTGTCTCTGGATCCGTAGGTGGTTTTGTTGGCACAGCCCTCAATACCCCGTTCGATGTACGTTTGTACATGTCAATTGATCAAGAAACTGAGTTCTTTGTTTCGTAGGTGGTCAAGTCACGCATCCAGGGTGCCACCAAGGCCCCAGGGACGGTACCCAAATACAACTGGACATACCCTGCGTAAGCTTACTCTTCCTCGCTTCAAGAAGCCACTTTAACTACTGTGGTCAGACTCCTTACGATAATGCGAGAAGAAGGTCCGACAGCACTTTACAAGGGCTTTGTGCCGAAGGTGCTTCGACTTGCCCCAGGTGGTGGTGTCTTACTTTTGGTCGTCGAGTTCACCCTCGGTGTCTTCAGGAAGGGTATGTTTGATTGCTTGTATCAGCGCGGTCTCTAATATGTGTATGCAGCTTTGGGTCCACCATACATATAAACGTTCACTCGTCATAAGTACCTGGACATGAAACTGGATACAGATTAGACCATTTCGATACCCGCCCAATGAGTAAAGTCCTCAGATCGGGGTAAGCCGTGCGTGACTGAGGAATGCTGAAGACTGGTTGCACAGCCACATCTTCGAAAGGCATAAAGGGCTGACGCCACATAGGGGGTTTTCTTTGTCCTTCAAGATGTCGACCGCCAACCGTCTTCCTTACGTGCCCGCTGCACGGGGCGACAAGCGCTCCCCTTGTCCAGCCCTCAATGCACTGGCAAACCACGGCTACCTGTAAGCACCACATGTCATTCGTTCGAGCATAACTCAGATCCAACAGTCCACACAACGGTAAAAACATCGGCTTCTTGCAACTCATTCTGGCCGTTCGCTCAGTCTACAACCTGTCGTTCCCCCTCGCAGTCCTCCTAGCGCTTGTCGGTATGCTTCTTTGTGGCCACGCCCTGCGCCTCGACCTCGACAAGCTCGCGCTGCACAACAGGATTGAGCACGACGCATCCCTCGTTCATGGGGATGCCCTCGCCGGCCATGCCGAAGCTCCCATACCAGTCGACTCAGAGCTCCTCCACACCTTGTTATCGCATGCGAGTGAGAAGGAGGGATTGAACCTCGATGGGTTTGCAGAGTTGCGGGTGGATAGAGAAGCGAGGCTGACATCACCGTTGGACCACCTCCATTCCGAGATTGGCAAGGGCGAAGTTGCGCTGTCCTGGTTGCTTCTCAAGCAAGGGAACGACCAGATATCGCTGTCGACGCTCGAACAATGGTACGGCGAAGAGCGTATACCGGATGGTTGGGAACCACCTGCTCAGGGTGTCGGGCTGTATCACGCCGTTGAAACAGCCAATGAAGTGGCGCATAAGATGGCTGAGATTAGACGTCGGTAGCAGGCAGTAGGGAAGCATCACTGCCTCTGTAGTGTTTGTGAACGAAAGTTTGATTGCTGTAGTCTTGTTAATGTTACATTTTTATCGTTCGCGATCTCAACATCTCGCAACACATCTCACTGCGCAGGTCGCAGCACAGTGTGGTTGCCTGCGTAAGTTGCGGCGCAGCGCCCTCAAGCTTGTTTATAAGCAGGCGGGGTGTTGCCCCTAAAACATAATATTATCATCTAGGCTATTGTGTATCATGGTGGGGTCAACATCATCTCCGACGACCAGGAACCCGCTTACTAAATGAATGTCCTTCAGGCATCCGGCATCCAAGTTGCAGATGAATGTATCACGACGTTCCAGGAGCTCAAGCTGGGCAGAAAGTCTAAATACATTCTCTTCACTTTCAGCGAGGACCTGTCCAAGGTCGTCGTCGAGAAGACCTCGGACGTATCCGATTACGATGCCTTTCCAAGGGACTTGCCCAAGGACCAATGTCGCTGGGCGGTCTATGATTTCGATTTCGAAAGGGACGGGTTGAAGAGGAACAAGCTCTGCTTCGTTTCGTGGTGAGTACCATCTCTGTCCTTCCCGATGGAGGGGAATGGGCCGGGCCAGAGCTTGGTTGGCATCCGAGTGCCGCCGACTCCTCGCGCGCTTGAGTCACCGCTGACGCATGGCCACCTCATCAGGTCTCCAGACGACGCGAAAATCAAGAACAAGATGCTATTTGCGTCCTCCCATGATGCTCTCAAGCAGAGGTTGGATGGCATCGCCTTTGAAGTTCAAGCGACAGACCCCTCAGAGATCAGCTACGCCACTGGTGCGTCACTTGTTTCTTTTCGGCGGCGGCGATGCTGTCTTGTATATCTTTAATTAATAATTCTTTACCGATGCTTGCAGTGCTTGTCAAGGCGTTGACGTCTACTCACTAATCTGAGCCAACAATTTCCCTATGTGAGGCAGTTCTCCCATTGTATTGTATATCGATTGGTTCCGTAGTCTAGATCAGGCTGTACGTCGGGCCTCCCATTCATCCCGTAACGTTAGAAATGGTGCCCTGTTCAGTAATTTGATTTGTGTAAATGATTTTCGGGCAGTGGCGGACACACGGAACTAATCGTCTAGACTTTTCACCACATTCGTTGACATGGCCCGTCCAAGGCATCGACATGTGAAACAGTGGCGGATTATCAGCGCCCTTGGATCCCATCACCTCTCGGGTCAAAAAAGAGAAGCTGTAATCCAAATAGCTCTGTGCATATGTCCCGCCCGCATCTCCGATGTCATCCACATTACCGACGATCGTGGGTACGTTACCTTCTTTCCATCTATGTGGACGGGGATCAGAGTGTCCCATAAGATACTCGCCAGCTGCACAAATGCCAGCTGACCACACCAACAAGAGAGATGTGATAAGGAAAAAGCTGATGGACTGCCCTATTTCCAACGAAGAGCCTTTAGTCGGGCGCATCAGCCAACGAGCGGGGGTGGGGCTGACATTGCATACCACGTTCAAAAAGAATGACATCGTCATTCCTACCGAATCAAAAAAGGAAAGTCACGGCGAACTCGACATCGTCTCACCATCAGTAAGGGTCAGCGCTGCAAGGAACAGGGAGAAAGTGGGGAGGCCTAAACCTAAACAAGCATTGAGCTCGCAAAAGCTGCTGATAGAATCATATATGGTGCGACGATTTTGAATATCTGTCCAACCAGATCGCAGGTGTATATGTCCGATTCAAGACACGAACCAGTAAGGCCGCCATCAAGAACGGGTTGAAAACAGGAACAAGTCGATATACAGGATCTAGATAAAAGGAGCTGGGGGAACACGGATTTCTTCAAGGGTATCTTGTGCTTGTCTGCCTTGGTCCTGGACCCCGCGTCGAAGACGGCTTAATCCAATCGCCGAGGTCCATATGCATCTCAGCGCCGACACCCGCCGCCTGGCGATCTATACTTAAGCCAAATGCGGCGATGGCGCTGTCAAAAGAGGTAAGGCGCAGTCTTACGGTGAACAGATTGGCTTACCGAGGAGGATCGCTCAATCCCGATCAACTTGATTAATCGTGACCAAAGTCGCTCTGTACCTTCGCCATCTGATAGACCCAGGCCTTCCGCGAGGCGGGGATTGTAGACAAGTTGGCAAGCCCATTCATGTCCGTAAGCGTGCATTGCTGTCGTGGCAACGCGCAGCCGAGCCACGAGAATGTCATACTGAAACGGTGGTCAACAACACGCGTGAACTCGTCAGAGCCACCTACCTGAGAAAGTGTTCGATCCAACGTACATCCGACATCGTACAGGACGATGACGTTGGCACTTGACGGCAATAACGAGAACAAACGGGTGATGAGGGCTATCGCGTACTTCTGTTGTTCGCCGGGAGAGTCTATGTTAGCAAAAAAAAGTGGTATGTCGTGGCGACAAATGGGGGCCACGAGCCCGGCGTCGTCAAAGCTCTCCATGGATGTCTTCTACTTCTTGCCGTCAGCGGCTTCGTAGGATGATTCGCAGGAGTCAGGTGCTTCGTCCGGTATCTTGAGTTTGTGTCGTCCGGGGCTTTTTCCGTTGTTCCTGGATTCGCGAACCCATCGCGTCCATGGGCAGAGAATACACAGGGTCATAAATGCAGGGGAATCGCCTGCAGAGCAGCGGGGGCGATGGTGGAAGTTCCCGTCGTAGCAACGTGAATGTCACCACCTTCTGCAAGAGGTCTACCGAAAGCAGTGCCTCCGAAACAGGCGGGACAATGTTGGACGAGAAGTGGACTGCAGTTGCCTGGAATCAAGGACGTGATACTGGAGGGGAGATGAATAGAAGACATCACCGTAGATGGTTCCTCAGAATTGGGCGATGGAGAGGCTGGGATGGTGGATTCAGAAG
>JBBPJQ010000071.1:0-53052 GCA_038088795.1 Boletus rex-veris
CGGTGGTGTGATCGCCTGTTTGGCACGGATGACAAGTACCGTGAGTATCGACGGCGCATTGATGCGAGCAAGGCCGCAATGAAGGGCAAGAGCAAGGCTGAGCAGGAGGCTGCAGAGCGCCAGCTCATCGCTGAGATTGAAGCAGAGGGCCAGCGCGCAGAGGCTATCGCCGAGGGCTCTATTCCTAGCGACAAGACGGTCAAGGTACAATAGAGTGCTTAGATTTAGATAGATATAATACGACAAGCATAATGATACCCTGCATTGCGTTTAAATAAAGGGCAAGTCAAGTCGTGACCTCTACTGCCCGATGCTCCCTCCAGAGACACTCGAACTCATTCTTGGATACCTCTCGCGGGGCGACCTCCTTCCAATACTCACCGCCAGCTCTGCCTTCCACCAGGTCGCTGCCCGCGTGCTGTATCGTGCGCTGACTGACATTCCCGCCAAGCGAGCTCTCTGGCTCGTCAAGACGCTCGCTCGCAACGATTTCTATTCCCTGCTCGTCCGTCGATTCGACCTCGAATGGTCCGATAACATCCTCACCGCCAACTTTCTCCGTCTCCTCCACCGCACCCTCCAACGTCTCCGCCACCTCTCCTACCTCGGCCTCGACTTCTCCATCACCGACAACACCTCCAACCTCGCATGGATCCTCCAAGGCTGCACATTTTCCCTCCGTGTCTTCACCACCTCGATGCGCTGCGAACCCCTCCTCGCCCGCTTCTTCGAAACCCAACACGACGTCGTCGAAATCTGTCTCCGCGGCTTCAACCCCGTGCACACCTTTCCCCTCCCACCCGCCGCCCTCCCCCGCCTCCGCCATTTCCGCACCGTCCTCTCCTCGCCCCTGCTCACTGCCAACTTTGTCCGCGGCCGCCCGATCGAGAGCGTGTCCATGTCGCTCTACCCAGGCGACGTCACCTCCTCGCTCGATGCCCTCTTACTCTCGACACGCCCCCTAAAACGGCTCACTGTCATGTCCTTTGACATTGGCTCGCCTGCAGCGCTCATTACGGAAATATCGACGCGTCTCCCATTGCTCGAGGCGCTCCACGCCGTCGTCCTCGTACGACATTCTACCCATGCACGTCCCCATCCTCTCCGTCTTTTTTGCGTTTTCGGTTTCGTCTTTCCCCGCGCGCACGCGTATTTACTGACATACCCCCCTCCCCCTTTCTTTCATGTAGGAACACCTCATCGACACGGCACCGTCGTTGAGCCACTTCAAGGCCCTGCGTTATCTCACGTTCATGGCCCCCGGCGCGCACTTGTCCGAGGACGAATCCGAGATTGTGGCCATGTGGGGGAAGGCGTGTCCGACGCTCAAGACGGTCATTTTACCCAAGGGTGTCGTGTGGGGGTACATCGATGGGCAGTGGGTGTCGTTGCATGACGTGTCGTGAGTGTATGTATGCGTGCGGAGATGGCTCCGGGCGAGGGGAGGGAGAAGGGAAGGTGGTTGGTACGTGGTGGTGCCACCGTGGTGGGTTAGGGATGGCGATGGCGATGACGATGGCGATGACGCAGCGTGCGCCGCAGGTCAGCCAAGTCCCCAGCGTCTATCTACGATCCATGACTAAAAACGTCACCCATGGACACTCGTCCATGTCGCGTGATGCAGTGCGCACATGGCAGCAATGATGTATGAAACCACAGTGTACTCTTTATTTGGACGTTATTTCTGAATGCAAGCGCATACATGCATTGGATCACCGGTGGGATCTTGAAGTGTCGATGGGACGACGGTGAGACTGCGCTCGGGCTCGGGCAGCAAAAGGCAGTGCACACGCCAACGTTCCAACGATGCACCCATTCTCGATTCTCGAATGGGGTACATAGTCAGTCATCGGTCAATTCAACCGTCCAGACACTTGTCGGTGCCATCGAGATTCCAAGATTCAACCATCAACGCCACGGCCACGCGTGCCATCCGAGTCCGTCTCCGTCTACGTGGACGTGGACGTGGACGCGGCCCCGCCTCGGCGATCAATTGATCACGAGTGGCAAAAGAACGCGACTGCAAGTAGTGATGCATCCTCATCCTCTCCAGATACATACTCGTCGCTCCACACCCATCCCCGCTCCTGCGATCAATCCGACATGCAACAGATAAACGCGTGTCAGCTCAGATCCACACTGTTTCGCAGCGCACACGGCGACCAACGGCAACCGTGACATGTCAAACCAGTTTCTTGTTTCGTTTCCGTTCCATGACACTAACCCCGACTCATGTTGGAAACCACCGCGTTCGACATGGCGCTCAGCCACCGTCGCCAAGTACCGCGATCAGCAAGGACATGTATAATCAGATCATATACCTGCAACGGTGGGACCTCGTCACTGCAAATCCAGAGAGGATGACATGTGCCTGATCGTCCCGTCACCGTGTTTTATAATGCATACACATGCCACGGCGCAGCTGCGTCTGAGGTCCAGGGGTATCTATTCATCCTCTACAAAAAAAAGAAAAAGAATGACAGTCAATGGCAGCACTATTTTTCAGACGGTGAATACGAGGTGACATAGAGTTACGAGGTAGATATGGTTGATATGTTGAGTGGCTAAGTATACGTATACGGCAGAAGAACAAGATTAAGCAGCAGGTGGAACCTAGCACAAATCAAGCGAAAGACGAAGTAACCTCAGTTCGTGGCGATCTCTACGTCTATGGGTGATTCCGGGGAATGCCGTGGCAGTCCAACAGACGGCGAGTCTCGCGGCCGACGAAACGACGTGGCAACAAGTAGCCACTGGAGGAACCCGAAAACACTAAGTGGCGGCGACCTGGGATATGTTGGAGGTCGAGTAGAGTAGACGGTAGGGATGAAGACAAGAGTGGCGGGGAAGCGACCAGGAGACAAATAATAGCCAAGATGCCCAATATGTATAATTTTTACTTTTCACGCGCCACGCCCGAACGTGTGGCAAGAGTGAGGGGGTATCGCGCTCCGTGACCAATCATCAACACTGAGCAGAGTTGGCGTCGACAACGGGATACGATGCCATTTGCATCTGCATTTGCATCGCTTGTTGTTGCTGAGCTCGAAGATATTGCTGCTGGGCGGACGTGTACAACATCTGCTGTTGATACTGCTGAGTGTAGGTCGGAGTTGAATGACCGGTTACGGGGGTTGATTGGCCGCTCGCTAATGGGGTCGATTGCCGTGAGCTAGCAGCCGAACTCTTGCCGTGCGCATGTTGGAGACATTCGTGCTTTCCGCTCGCGAGCAATGCCAGACCGACTGCGCCGTGATCGCCAGAGTGCTGATAGTGGTACCGAAGGCCGTTCATGTTCTTGTACCGCCGTTGGCAATCGCCGACGCCACACGCAAAGGGACGGAGTCGTCGCTCGGCCTCGCGTTCGACCTCGCGCAGCTCACCCTCTGTGATGGTGTTGTCGTCATCGCCAGCTGCCTCTCTGGCGGAGCGCTTGCTGGCGAGTAAAGCCTGTACTTGCTCGAGATCCTTTGGCGGAGCAAAGTTGCAGCTTCCGTGTGTCATGTGGTACTTGAGCCCATTTGCTTGCTTGTAGCTCTTGTTGCAATTGGGCTTGGGACATCGGAAAGGCTTTGACAAGAGGAGAGATGATGATGGACGAGAGAGAGTCGTGCTGGCTCGGGGGCTATGTTGTTGAGACGACGATGGTTTGGCAGAGGGGGCGTCTGATGAGTGGGCAGCTGTGGATGAAGCGGAGTGACGGGAGGAACTGGACGGGGAAGGTACGCGGGAGGCGGCGGGGGTGTTGGCAGGGGTGTTGGCGGTGGAGAAGACGACGGCAGGGGGGATGCAGCCGTAGGGGCTGTTGGGTTCACTTACGGGGGATAGGGGACCCTGAATGTCGTCGGTAGCGGGCGGGGAAGGGACGGTGCCAGGCATAGACGACGAGTAGTCCGAGTAGCGAGCATAGCCGTTGAATGGGTCGGGGTTTTTTGTCAAATCAGGCACGCTGCAGCGGGACGACGGGAAGGGGGCGATCGAGTGACCGTGCATGGAGCGTGTCGGGAGGACGGTGGTTGTATCGAACGCGGATATAGGCGAACATGGGGGGACATCTTTTGGGGAGTAATGGTTAAAGGAGTGGGTGGGGTGTGAGGAGAGGGGAGTGGTGAGAGGAGTGTCGGGAGGGGAATGGCCACCGGATGAGGGGGATGAGTGATCGACATCGAGCTCCATATCGTCTGGATCGAATCCACCATGGTGATAAGGGGGTGGGAGGTGGCTGTTTGGATCAGTTACGTTAGCGAGCTGGGTGATGGGTACTGGCTGGCGGGTCGCGGGAAAGGGCGGGAGCGGGGCTTGTTGTTGGGGCCGACCAAACTGGTCTACGACGACGACGTGGACCTCCTCGAAATGTTGTACGAGTGCGTGGAGATCGTCTATTTGGAGACCGCAACACGAGTAGTTCCGACACTGTTGGTGAAACGGAGTGAGACGGGTGTGTGAGAGCAGTCTCAGTTGACGCACCAGTTCGTCCTCGCGGTCAAACGCGGAGAGGGCGTTGAGGATGGAGCCGCGATCGCTCTCGAAGGACGAGGAGAGCTTCGCACACTTGAAGTCGCTGGGACTAGGAGGGAGTGTAGGGGGGGCGAGCGGAGGAGAGGGGGGGAAAGATACTCACTCGAGGGGCCCCAGGAGCTGACCGGGGGAGCAACCAGGGTAGAAGCGACTACCGAAAGAGCCAGCGCGCCATGAGATTGGAGAGCCAAGGAAGTAGTTCAAGTTCATTTGTGGGGGAGAAGTGCAAGCGATGGGTTGAGCCATTGTTGGAGGAGGGAGGAGGAGACGAATGTTGACGTTCAAGTGCAACCCGTGGCCTACTCTATTTAGCGCATCTCGTCCACTCTCGCGCCCTACCCAATCACAAACTCCGCTTCCCGATCAGTACTTTCCCACGATTACTTGACCCATGCCGTCTACGGTCCGATCACAAATAAATACACATAAACAATGCCGGCAACTCTCGGCAACCACTGCGTTCCACCCTGCTCAGTGTCCACAGCTACGCCCCGCCGCCCCGCCGCTGATACGCCCGCCTAATTTCACATCTCCTATTCCACACAGAGGCTCGGCAACAACTCGGCACTGTCACTTGACAGAAAAGGGGGTCAGTAAGGGTCGACGGGACTACACCACCTACTCGGTCAGAGCGTCTAGAACACCTCAACTCAACTCGTAGCACATATCAGGGACGATAAATAGTCCCGTGGCCGCACTCGTCGCTAACACCGTACCGCTGCTCAATGTTCTCGTCCAGGGCGGTGCCGAATGACACCGGATCCGTTGGTCTCCCCAGTCTGTCAACTCCGCACTCGGGAATCAATTATCAATCCAACTTGAAACGTTGGTCGTTCCAATCGCACTCTTCACCCTCGTAGCGACGGGCTTGCCCACCGGTGAAAGAAGCCGAAGCCTTTGACTGCGCACTCTCAACTCGACATCTCGAGTCCCAATTTCAACTGACTCCTCGGCATACTCTGTGATTCCCCAACACCCCTGAGCGTTTGCCATCAGTCCTCCATTTCAGCAATCATCTTTCTCCGATGATCCGATTCACATCGACGCTGTACATATAGTCGAGATTATTACTCAAATCCTAGACACAACGCCTTGACCGTCATTCGTTGCCTACCTCGTGTGAGACGATTCATTACGTCCTGCTTCGATTACCGCTGTAAAACGTGCCCGCGCCCCATTCACAATAGAAAATTCTATACTGGGTTTCGCCGGCCCGAATAAACTCAATAAGCACAAGGCGGTTCAAACTCTTTTTGTCAACTCGTCAACTCGTTGGCTGGGAGCGCAGTCCGGCAGTCCCCGGCTAACGCGGCAATGCAAGCCTCACGCCAATCCTCTCCTTGGTCTTGTCGCAGACCCGGTCAATCTTGCTGCGGCCGTCCTTCAACCCGTGTTCCGAGTACATCGTTGTGTGCATTCTATAGGGAGTCGTCCGTTTACGGAAGCGTCAAAGACACATCTAGATAATCTAGGTTCAAACCACGACTACGTGTACTAGTACCGTTGGCAGGCCTATACGTATTCACACTTTGGGTAGACGGGAATAATGTAGCCCATCCTGATTGGTCTCAGTACTCGCCTTCCCTGATCATGTCGTCGTCGATTACACTCGTATCCATGATTGATCCAGTATCGGTGGCGGCCACGTTGAGAGCCCCATCTTGGGTCTGTCGCACGCATTTCCCTCCTCGGTCCATGATGAATGTCCTACGTCGTCGTCAAGTCTTCTATATCGCCCGTGACAGCCCCGACGCGAACCAATCAAAACTCACCCCACTCTTCTCCTCCCCGTTAATACTACCATTTGATGTATCATGTTCCTTGCCCCAGCGTTACATACATCTATAGCCTCCGACATCATGACCGGCCGGTCACGGTGTGACAGCGACCCGTGCATTTCCGCGCACCGCATTGCACAGATCCTGACATATATCGGCCGAGGCACGTCACCTGTATCTAGATTCTCAACCGACAAGTTGAAAGGTGGCAGCGCCTCACCTGACCTATGCGCTATGCGCGAAACGCGTATTGACACACAACGTCCGAGCCAAGAAGCCGCCGGCCTGGCAGCTGTGTCCACCCAACCCTGACACTGTAACGGATGCAACCGCTGAGACTCGTACGGTGCTTGTTTGAGCTGCTTCTTTCAGGTTTCCTGGAATGACCTTCCTCGCCCACGTTCATTTTAGGTGTTGTTCCAAATCAGTTGCAATCTCCATTCTTCCATATGTCCATCCACGTCGGACTGCGGCACAACTCTATCATACTCGTCTCGTGTGTCAGGTGTTAATATCTTATCCCCTCGGCTCACGTGACGGACGGTGTAGACGTCGTTCATTGACCACATCACGGCAGATGGCCCATTAGAGTGGCACGACCCTCAAGGCGCTGTATCGCCGCGCGATAGGGTACGAAGGATGCGTGGGCTTAGCACATTTCCTACAACGACGGACGGCCGAGTATCTCCCTACGCTACTGGTGACCCGCAACGCCTACGGGACAACCCACCGCGTACCTTGCCATCCCATGCCTGCCACTCGAATACAGTACTTGATTCACCACAACAACGTCCACTGTGACGGTCCACACCGCACGCTACACCAACCCACCGCATACATGCCCGCAATCCCGATCCCATCCCACATACTATCCGATGCTCCTGTCGGATCGTCTCAGCCAGTCATCACTTGAAGGTGTCAAATCGTGAATGTGGACGCAGACGCAGACGCGCTGGCTGGCATCACCGTACTGCACCGCAGTATCACCGCCATCTGCCCCAGTGCAGTGCAGTGTCGATGCGAAACGCACCGTTTATTTATGCACTGGTATTGCATCGGCATGACGGTCCATGTGTGGGCGTACGACTCGTCCACGTATCGCACCCGTTACCCTAATGCGTCGTTGAGCGTTGAAACTTTGATGGGTGCTCTTGAGTGCTTTATCATCATCGATTTCAGTTTCAACGTTGCAACGTTGAACTTTAGGATACGCGTTATCAATCGATGTCACTGGGAGCGAGTGGAGGGTCGAGGTGGTCAACCCTGACTAAAGGCTCGCAAAGACGTGAGGACGCACTGGGACGTGTATAGTATCTGTATGTAAGTCATGTACCTGTATTGACATGCATGACACCGTCAAGTACTAATGGACTTATCACTGACCAGGCTAGACAGAGTGAATTGGTCTGTCGTTCCCAGGCATGTCGATGGCATAGCAATCAAGGACGTACTACGTGCAGACTGTATCGTCAGATCGACGTCGACGTCTATTCCAGTACTAGTGCTTCCAACGCCAACTCGGCGGGGTACGCCTACTATATGCGATCAACGTTGCACGTTGCGCGGACTCGCAATGCACGCATCACCGGGCTCGGTGACGCATCGTTGAACGCCTCATACACGGACGCGAGCACCAACCTAAATTTCAAAAGAGCCCAGACGGTAGTGGAACCCGGTTGCGAGGTTTTCACGTGTAAGCCTTCTCCGAGGTGCTTTTTTCGTCTGAGCCTTAAGTGAGTAAGTGAGTAAGTTAGTCAACTCCCCCTTACAGAAGACCCTAGGTATAATTTAAACCGATACAGCCTCGCACTCACGCTCACACCCACACAGACATAGTTTGCGACGCATTGATAGGAAATGTCCGTGTCGCTTTTCCACCCATGTCTGATAGTTGCCACTCTATTTTTTTTTTCTCACCGATACCCTGGTTCGTCTCTACCCATCCTCGTCCATGTTCAAGATGGCAGTCCAACGGTGTTGCAACTCGGCTTGGGAACCATGACGTTGACGAGCGGGCCACAGGGGCACATCACTGTAACGACGGTTATCGTTGAACGTAGTCGCATTTGAACGTTAAGTCCGACGGCAGTTTAGCGTTCCTCTCATAGAGTCACCACTGGTCCATTCAAAGGTGCGTTGTCTTTTTTGTCTTGGACCGGCTGATAGAATGCATCGGCGTCGTTTGGACGATAATGATTCAATACGTAGGATGGGGGGTTTATTCGAATGCACTAGTGGCGGGCATCGCCGAGCGTGGTGTGTCACCTCGACAAGCTTTTGGTGGTGCTGTACAGGACATGACGTAAAACGACAACTGAATCGACGCGATAGCGTATCCAATCCACCCAAAATGCAGATTCATTATGCAAGGGAGGGGTTTATGCGGACGCGTACTACTGATGGCGGCGACCCAATTGTCCGCGACGATGCGATTGGATCGTCGACAAGATTTGCTGTTTCAGACATGCGCTTAGGGTGCGCATGCCAGCAGATGGCGGCGAATGCTCCGTGTTACCATTTTCAAACTATACATGGGTTCCATGGTTCCATTGCAATTTATCAACTCATATATGAACGCGTTGCGAGCGGTCCCGAGTTGTGGCTTGCTGTAGGTCCAATGGTGACAAGGTTGATGCGGCCGTCGGGACTTTACTTATAATATTGCCATACATGTGTTTGGCACGGGTATGGCGGGGGTACTAGAACGAGTATTATAATCGTATGCACGTGCGTACGGTACCTTTTATGCAGACTGCGGCGTACAACATACCAGTCCCTGCATAACGCACCGGCGTTTGATGAAATGCATTACCCGCGGATATCGACGGTCAGCGGCTCTCCATATTATGTATGCATCATATCGTAGCAGACCCGGGAAAAATGATGCATGCTCGTCTCCATTACATTCATATTCAAGTATTACTATATGTCCATTCATATCAAGATGATGATTCGAAGCTCGCTCAACGCGAACATCCAAGGCAGATAGATATCACCGCGAGCCAACAAAAGTGATCAGACAATAAATGATCGTGATGGTACCTTTTGGCCCGTCGATCGATCGGCTTACCTTGTCGTACAGTCACATTGCTATGATGCATTCGATTCAGCGCACCGCCCTGCCGCTGGCATCACGCCATCACACCACCACATTGCTATGCTAAACCCGACTTGGTGCAGCCGCAACTGATTCAGAATCGGATGGCGTGGCGCTGGACCGTCGAACGTGCATCGATACACGATCATTATCATTCGGTCAAGTCGGTCGAGGCGAGCGTCACCTAGGCGGCTAGCTAGATCTCGAGACCCTGATCGGTGCCGGGTGATCCATGTGCATGATCCACGATCCGTTTGACGAGGTGCGCACAAGGACCACGAGTTGTCACTCGGAGGATGCGAAACCAGCGTCCGTGACGCGGTATGTACGTTGTGCGACTCAACTCGCTAAAGCGGTCTTTGTGGGGCATATTATAATTCTGATCATGATGCCCCACCTTTTCGTATCAGAACGGAAACGGTCAGACAGGGTGTGCGATGCGCGAGGGCAGCGGCTGTCTTGTCCGCCACCAAGGGTCCACAATCAATCCGGATTCCAGATACAGTAGCCAAAAAAAAAACGAGACGGTACCGTCGATCGGTCGACTTGGTCGTTTATAGGTATTATGATCCATTTAAGCGCTCCGCACTACGGCCATCACGCCATCACGTAGATGCGTTCTAGCGATGGCGTTGACTGAAACATGTAGCTCTGATGTCTCGGCCAAGTCAGTCAAGGTGACCCAGGCGGCTAGACGCTCGTTCGGCGAGGCATGTGCAAGGACGTGGGTGTAACCTGGGTTTGAGCCAGCGTGCCTCCTACCTTGTGTGACTCCCAGGGGTGGGTATCTTGGGCTATTTCGATCACGATGTTCGCGTTTTGTTTACAACCCAGACTGTCAGACAAGGTATGCAACTTCCTTGGCCGTCACCAAGGGTCCACAATTAGTCCTAGAATCGTCACAAAGATGGCGTTCGTGGGCGTGACAATAGATGGGGCACTTGTGACGTGTGATGTCACCAGCGGGTTTTGCGGTGGACCTGAATCATGCCAATGGAAGTCAAAAGTATAGTTACCTATTCAAGGTACATTGCATGAGAATTCTCGTTTGATCACAAGACGATATTTCTTCCAAAGCAGGGATCAATGATGTTGGATTTTGGGAATCATTGTCAAGGACATACCTACATCAAGAACATGGCAAACAGACAACAATGAAACAGAATCGGATGCGTTTGCGTCCCCACGATGCAGATGGGGCGGGCGCCAAGCGTGGCATGGTCGGCACTGTAGAGTGACGAGCCCTGAGACTTGAGGACTGATGCATTACACGATAGCTCAGCCAAGTCGGTCGTCGAAGGCGCAGGCGAAGGGAGCTAGATCTCGAGGCCTGATCGGTGATCCATGATCAAATGGTTCCTAGTCATGCTCACTTACGAGTCTATGTATTTGTATCTAATCTGCGTCGCTAACGGCCTCTTCCATCATTTCTTCTTGCCAGTTGCGTCTCATCGCATCCAAAAATTTCTGCACGCCATCGTCTTCCATAAAAGACTGAAGATTCATCAACGACAGACCTATGCGGTGGTCGGTCACGCGGTCCTGCACAAGGATAACGTCAACCTAGACCACCTCGAGTAGCACGCGACCAACGACTCACCTGGGCATAGTTGTACGTCCGAATCTTCTCGCTGCGATCGGCCGTCCGAACGAGGTTCTGGCGGGTCGCACGCCGCTCAGCAATCTCTCTCGTAATTTTCATGTCCATAAGGCGGGCGCGAAGGACTTGGAATGCACGGCGCTTGTTCTAGGGAGTGGGAGACGTGAACAACCGTCGATGAAACAAAAGGGCCAGTCGGACAAGCGAACCTGGTGCTGACTCCGCTCGTCCTGCATCGATACCGTCACCCCCGTGGGCACATGTGTCAACCGCACCGCCGACTCAGTTTTGTTGACATGCTAAGAACGAGTGATGAGTGACGCTCATCGCGAAACATGTACGGACGCGAACCTGGCCACCTGCACCGCGCGAACGCATCACCTCGATCCTGACATCCTCCATCTTGAATAAATTATCATCCGCAGCGGGTTCAGCTTCTTCACTGAGAGGAAGCACCTACGGCGCGTGAGCACGAGAATATGGCCGTCCCCAAAATGCAAAACCCACGATGATCGCAACGGTGCTTGTGTGCACCCGTCCACTCGCTTCCGTCGCCGGAACGCGTTGCACGCGATGGACACCAGTTTCCCATCGCAGCGTGTCATACCCACCATCTCCTTTCACTTCCACGATCGCATCTCGCATGCCTCCACCCATTACCTCGGTGCTCTGAATCACGTCCGCGCGCCAACCTTGAGAGTGGGCGTAGTGAACATACACCCTCAACAGATCCGTCAGGAAAAGCATCGCCTCCGAACCACCCACTCCCGCTTTCAGCTCCAACAGCGCAGAGAATGACCGGGTTTGTGAGGGTGGAACGAGCAATGAAGGAAAGGTCGTCGAGAGATACGTCGACAAGCTCTCCTTTAGCGTCGTGAACTCGTCTTCAGCCAAGGAACGCATGGTCGGATCTGGGTCCTTGAGCAGAGGGAGCGTATCTAGCAGGGACTACTGAGGTCCGTTATGTACGACAAAAAGAACAGAAAAAGACACGCCGCGAACACCAAGAAACATCGGAAATTCGGCGTACCTTTCTCGTCTTTGACCAAGACGTCCACGCGTCGTGCAGAGGCTCCAACTCCTTGACGTGACGCGCGCGTGCAATGTCTTCCGGAGATGACATGGCTTCCGACATCTTTTATCTGGATCAGTCATAACAGACAATCCTGACATTTGAGCGGACTCGCCTTGGACAGCAGCTCCTTTCTCATATCGACGCGCTTTTGCACGGCACGGAGAATGCGTGCGCCGTCGTTTTCGAGTTGATCTATGGCGTTTGCGCTCGATAGAACGGACTGAGTACGATTTGAACGCACGCGTACATGCTGAGCAGAGCGTCTCAGTGGTCCATGTACTCGTAGCAAACTGCTCAGCATCTAGTTGTGCAAGGAATAGAAGGGTATGTACCAGATCGGATTTGGATGTTTATTTATTTTCAAAGCCTTTGCCAAACAACGCTACCGAAACAATGTGTCCCAAGCATCGTGTGCACAAGCCAAATACTAATATAGTGTCGCCAAGTGTACATGACGAGCGCCAACAATCAGTATAACCATATCGTATCATTCGACAAAAGCTAATAATAGTGCAATCTTGAAGAGAGGACAGATCCACGTCATTGTGCCATGTGATTTTTGGACATTTAATTACGTGCATGAGGTATGGCAAACAAGTACAGCTATGGGGGATGAAGGTATTGCGCTGGTGCATATTGAGGGTGAGGTTGGTGGTAATGCTGGTTATGTGGCGGATGCGATTGTTGTGCATACGCCTGTTGTTGCGAGTAGTGTTGAGCGGGTGCGGTTGTCATCACAAGAGGCGCCGCTGCTTCATCACTAAAAAGGGGTTAAACATGCACGAACGACGACGTCGCTGTTACCCACCCGAACACGGACTTGATAAGATCGTCCAGCATGGCATCTTTCTTCAACTTTTCTTCCCCTGCTTGAGCACGCACCACTCTACATATACATTAACAGATATTCACGGCTGCCAGGATATCGACTCACCTCAGTTCTTCAATGAGTCCGGCATGGGTCTCCAGCGCATATCCCCATTTAGCTTTTTGAATCACATATTTCACCAACGACGGCGAGCGACCAAGTATGAGTCCAGTCTGGGGATCCATAAGCCGGAAAAGATGCGGAGGCAATCCATCCTCTTCATCGTCATCGTCTATCACATCGTCACCATGTTCCTCCTGTTGGGGAACGGCATTCTCAAAGTAGTCTGTCTTAAGTGCACTTGCCTCGGAGGGTGATCGGGGTTCAACTTTAAACGTGTTGAAGGCCGAGGGTGGCTCGGTGGGCTGTACATTTGGAGTGCTCGACTGCGGCGAGTCCCCGCGCTTGCGTTTACGGGATCCACCTCGGCCCGATGGAGGTGGAGGCATGTTGTGCTGGAGGCGCATGTGCTTTGCGAGGGCATCGGAGCGGGTGAAGGATTTGTCACACTCTGTGCGCGAGGTCAGGCGATGGGCAAGGTATCAGGGTGGGTCGACTCGCCTGGTCGAGAACATATAAACGGCTTCTCGCCGGTGTGCGAACGGATGTGCGAGATAAGTGCGAAACGAGATGTCTGAGCGAGTCCACGGCGGTTGCATGTTGCCCATTCGCAAGTGTAGTTGGACTTGTGAACGCCAATGTGGGCTGGGATGGGCACGTCATTGGGATGCAGCACGGGGAGGAAGGAATTAGCTCACTGGAATGGATATGCTCGATCAGTGTCTTCAAATGCGTGAAGACGACGCCACAGTCATCCCAGAGACAAGTCGCCGTGTCAGCACCTTGTTCTGCCGTGTGGGCTGTCGAAGACGGCCCAGGAGACCCAGCAGTCTCAGTGGGGGCGGATGTGGGCGGATAGCTGGGCTCGTCCTCGGACGACGACGAGTCGTATTTGAACGACGACTGCGAGAATGAAGGCGATGGCGAGCGCAATGCTGGCGCGGGGGAGTACATCGTGGGCCGCGTCGAGCAGGTGTTTGTCTTTGTTTGGTCCTAATAAGCAACCCAAACTCTTTTTACACTTTGACCATTCCTACCAGGTAAGTAGGAAATCAGTTGGTGCGATGGCAGCTGTTAATTACAGCATGGCGAGTACATCCAGTTTCCTCACTCAGACAATGGCACAATGGCCTGGCTGTTGAAAGCATTTTCGTTACAAACCAGTGCCATGTCTAGATCCACAGTAATCAAGACAAATGGGCTGGTTCAGTCCCTACTTCACTCTATAAACTCCTTGATTGCCCGAGCAACGCCCTCGATGTCTTCCACAAGGTGCCAATGACCCACGTTCCTCATCGTAATCACATTTGCCTTTGGAATATGTTCCTTCAGATACACCACCACTTCTGCAAGCGATACCTTGTCCTCTTCTCCTGCCAGGATCAACGTATCGGCCGTGATGTTTGCGTACTCCGGGTCGGTTGCCTTGGCCACTGCGAGACATGCAGGTACGTATCCTTCTACGGGACTATTCAGCAGTGTAACTCGAGCAAAGTGACGGGCAAGAAGTGATGTCTCGAACGAGCGCTGCGACATCCCCGCTTTGGACACTGCATCGGCGACGGCGATCATCCCATCCTTGCGTACGGCATCAGCCCGAGCCGTGAGCGCCTTGACACCGAGTTCTCCGAATTGCTTAACGGTGCCCATAAGAACTGACAACATGTCATCTATCAGCCATATGTGGATCTTGAAGGTGCTCACTCAATTTTGCAACTTTTGCAGGATAAGCTGCGGCTAGCGTCGCCGCTATGAACTGTACGTCGTTCAGCTCGCGTGGAACGCCAAGATTATTACAAGACATACACCACCCATTGAATGCCCTATTACAACTGCTTTGTCCACGCCGTGTACGTCAAGCACCGCCCTCGCACTTTCCGCATAATTGACGATCGATATCTCATTACCGCTCAGCGGACTCAAACCATGCCCCTCCAGGTCAAACGTAATGATCTTACGTGTAGAAGCGAGCCCAGAGGCCTCTATAACAGGTCCGATGTTCGCGCCAGTGCCGCCTAATCCGTGAATGAATAGGATTGGCTCAAACTCCATCGATAACCCCGTAGGAGGCGAGGTATGTTCAACATGTAAACTTAACCCCGAGGGAAGGCTAAGCCTGTTTGCGTCAGGTGGGCTGTCGCGCATAAGGTCGTTGAAAGAAGAATAGACGATTCCTAACGTACAGGGGCATCTTGAAGCGATAGAACAAGATGTGAGGGCCGCCCAAAGTGTAAGGTGACCTGGCCTGAGAGTGATGAGTTCTCTCTCAGTTGATATTAACCTTAAGTTCAAAGGAGAACCATTTCATCTTCATGTGATCTGATGCCACCTGCGGGGCCCTCGGTCAAGATACATTCACCGTGCAAGCTATTCTTTTTATATCAACGAAACACATAACTGCCAAAGCTCCTATCTTGTCCCCGTGATCCTTTATGGTATAGCTCTGTTGGGAGATCATAGATGTATGTATGTCGTAACTTGTCATGTGTCTGTCATCTTATGTGAGCGGCGCAATGCGTTTGTCTCGGTAGCTTTTCCTTCATTGTATTTCTAGAAGTCCAATACGGGAGCATGCCAAGTCTGGTTGTCCACGGTGCGAGCTTTTTTTCACATGCGGCCTCTCGATTTCCGCCCTTTGGATGATCTAATGCGCGTCAATGATGTTCAGAATTCGCCGTCGAGCTATGTCAGCATTCGATTACATCGGCGTGAATGCTACTGGCATTTCGGTAGAGTCATGAGAATAAAGGTCAGTTCCACACCGCTGAGCTGCTTTTGAGGAAATCAGCTTAACACACTCCCATAGCTATAGCCTATGGTTATCTCGACTCTAGATTTCAAGTATAGCTTGTGTTCTTTGAGGCCGATTGGATTGAATACACACTACTGTCCCAGTAGGAGGTGCTTGCGTGTTCCCTAGATGGTGAGTTTTAGAGCACGCGAGACGCCGAGATAGCCACAGTCGAAAGGACTTGGAGAGTCCTGAAATACCCGCGAATGAGTTCTCCGAGGTAGCGACCTGGTGAGTCGATCCAACCTTCTACTGGGATACGTGCAAAACACTCACCCATACTAATTTCGTCAGACAAGGCCATCAGAGTCCCCGATATCTCTATCTGGACCACAGCGCGAGAATCCAACGTTGCAATCATCGGTGTCCACGTTCTGGATTTGACGGGGGTGATCTCTATCATGAACATGTCCTGGTTGAAGGACAGGATGTCAGCGTTGGCACGAAGTTTCCCGCCGAGCCCCTCAGCGGCGCGTGCGTTTTTGCGGGGAAGGGACGCGTGGTTTGGAGTTGTGTCTGAAAGCTCGGATAATTTCTGCTAAAGCACGATCCAGGTAGTGCACACGCTCATTTTAGCTGGACTGTCATCTTCTTCTCAACGTATACAACTTGGCATCAGGAAGTGTAAGTGGGGCGTTTCGAGGGCTCAATCTGCGCTTTTGGCACTCTCATTGTCGTTAGCACCTATGAGTCGTCACGGCGTAAATGCATGTCCATGTTGACATTTACCTACGTTATTTAGAGGTCCCGTTGTCCTATTTAGTGTTCAGCGAAACGCCTTCATTCGCGGCGATATATAAAGGCTGCGAAGGCCTGGCATCGCGAGCGTTCACCCCTGCCCATCCGTATACTTCTGACTCAAGATGGCTGCACCAGATATTCAACATGCCATCCCCGCCAACTACAAGTAAGTGATCGATCTGGCCGATATCAGCTGTCTGATAAATACTAGTTGGGATCCAGCAGCTATCCCTGCAGCGAGCACATGGGTACCCCCTCGATGGTGAGTTTCGGTTCCTAGCCACGATTCTTTCCCGTGGTGCTGACTGTGGACAGGATGACGGCGCCGAATACTCCTCCAAAGACCCCCAAGCACACAAATGTGAACGGGTTGGGCGAGCCATGGGATCCCATTCGCCCTTCGTTCCATGGAGTCGATCTGGTAAACTCACCACAGTTGATCGACAGAATGCCCAACTGATCACTCGAATAGACCAAGGCGGACCCTCTTCTAAAGGTTCCCAATGTGGAGATAAGATCGCGTAGCGATGATACGATCGTTGCATTCGTGGACGTTAACGTCCTCGATTCCACTGGCGCAGCGCCGTACCGAGGGGATGTGCTCGTCAAAGGAAAGCGTATCGTTAGCGTGGGCGGCAAGCTCACGCCCGAGACACTGCAAGGTGCCCTTGTCGTCAACGGCAGGGGTCGCACCCTGATGAGTGGCCTCTGCGATGCACACGCACATGCGACTTGGATCAATTCACCTACACTTGATGACATTACGGCGATGCCCATCGAAGAGCACACGATCCTGTCTGCCAGGAGTGCGAGACAGTTTTTGGATGGTGGCTATACTATGTGTGGTACGTTACTGCATCTTCGTTGGCTTTACTAAATTCTTTATAATTTGACAACCTGTTCACAGTGGGTGCGGCAGCGGCAAAACCACGTATGGATCTTGTTATTCGCAACGCGATACAGGCCGGTGACATTCCCGGCCCTCGTTATCTCGCCAACGGCCAGGAGGTATGTGCACGAAAATTGAACTCTAATGAGGGTGCTGTATTGAGCCTACCAGATGGCACCGAGCAGTGGTGCTCTCTGTGAAGGGATCACTTCATACGTGGAGACCCCCGAGGACATCACAAATGTCATCAACACGTTCGCTGATACAGGTATTGACAGTGTTTGTATTCCTGTCCATTTGAGCTATGCTTTGCCCTCTGATTAGGGTGATGGTCTCTCAGATCAAGCTGTCCATGAGTGGTGACGAAATCCTTGAAGATCTTCGTGCCGAGGTTACTACTTTCTCCGACGAGCTCGTCGCTGCAGGCGTCGAAGCTGCACATGCCAAGGGCATCCGTGTTTGCTCTCATGCCCGCTCTGATAAAGCTATCCGTCAGTGCATTCAGTATGGTGTCGACATTCTGTACCACGGCTGTAAGTTCTTATCTTCCAATGGGACCACTTTGCTATAGCTACGTAGCGTTCATTTCCGACGAGTCCATGGACGCCCTTGAAGCACAGAAGGACCGGATCTTCGTCGCTCCGACCTTGAACATTCTTTACTCCACCTTGCTCGTTGCCGAGAAATCGCAGTGTATGACTCTGCACACACTTACTCTTGTCCATACGGACTCTAACCTTGTATGATTTTGCAGTTGGTTTCACGACATCTGCCGTGCCAAAATATAGGCGAGAACTCGATATTTGCATTGCTGCCTCGAAAGAGATGAAGAGACGTGGCATCAAAGTTCTTCCAGGGGGTGATTATGGGTAACGTTTTCAAATTGGTTCGCAGCATGCAGCCTAATCTCCATCGAATCAGCTTTGCATGGACGCCCCACGGGTATGTATACTCTGATGAATCAAATCGGAGCCAACTCTGTTTAGTTCTTACCAGGACCTTGAACTCTTTGTCAACCTCCTCGGCTACACGCCCATGGAAGCCATCTTGTCTGCTACAGCCCTAGGTGGCGAGCTTATGTTGCACCCCCATGAGCTGGGAAAAGTTCAGCCAGGTTACTACGCGGACCTTTTACTTGTGGATGGCAACCCACTCGAGGACATCAGCGTTCTGACGCCGACCAATGGCAAGCTTGATGTTATAATGATCGTGGGTGGTCACTTCACGGCTTGCGTGGCTCGACAATGCTGAGCGAGACCTGCAGAACGGACAGATCCACAAGGGCAAGCATGTCTAGGGACGGTGAAGGAACACGACAGAGCCGTTGAACGCTTCATTTCCTGATGCTCGACGAATATGTTGAAATTTGTACTACATTCTCTTGTGCACCTAGTGTCTTGTATGGACCGACGAATCTACTCGTCTTTATCGAATGCGTGAGGCCGTGCTGAAGCTGGACTCTTGACATCATCATCGGATCAATAAAGACAGAAGACGTGGGCATGAAACCGGGGGGACATAGCTGTACGCGCGGTTCACTGATCAAACCTAGAATGAAGATTACACGGGTATAATGCTTTGGAGGGAATAGATCCTTGATGGCTAAGTCTCTTTCAATTCTATCTTGAGCGCCTCTGCACGCGGAAGATACTCCTCCATACTCGCCCGGATAGTAGTTCTTGTCTGCTCGTTTTTCTCGTCTACGAACGGTAAGGCATCGTGTTAGGTAACAAGCATAAAAAAACTCACATTTATGCGCGAGCATAAAATAATCAAAAGCACCATTGTAGAGCTCATAGGCAGATCGATAGTACTTCTTAACATCTTGTTGTATGGCTAGTTGAGTGATTTCAATTGCAGTCTGAGAGATTGTTGTGAGAAGGCCGCCAGAACAGTCGGGTGGAGTATCATCACGGCACATGGAAGTAGCTCACTTACGTGTAAGAAAACCACCTCGGGTGGACGGGGAGGCCCCTTACTGAGGTTGGTATTGTCTGCTGCCCTTGATTCCTTTAGCGAGTCTAAATGTTTTTTGATGATCTCCGCTCTCGAAAGATACTCTGCGACCTCTGAGCGGATCAAGGACCTCAACTGTTCGTCATGTCCATCTGTACTGGCTTGCTATGAGCGAAGATACAAGCTGACATACGTGAAAAGAGAGAGAGAAAAAGGTACAAACATCGTTGTGCAAACATGAAGTGGTCCATGGATTTCATGTACTGTTTGTACGCCTCTGTATAATTGTGCGAAGCATCGGCATCGATTGCCCGTTTAGCACACTTGAACGCTTCCTGGACAGATTCATTGTGTGCGTCAGTTGTTCAGTAATCGACCGCGGTAACCCGTGTGGCTGTAACGTTGCACTGACATCGAGGATGACTGATTGCGCTGTGGTGTGACCTTTGTTAATGCCATCGACGTCTGCCGCCATATCGGGTCGCTTGTGCACGTCAACGTGAACGCGTTGCCTGATCGCTTCTGCTCTGTTCAGGTATTCATCCGCTTTTTCTTTCAAGAAGGCCCTCGACTTTTCGTTCTTCTCATCTATGGAAGTAAGGAGAAACTTCAGGTTGTGTGCGCGCCTGTAACAACGCAGTGCTAACACATACATTGCTGGGCTGCCATGAGATAGTCAAGAGCGGCCATGTATTGGGCATACGCTTCAGTGTAGTCATGGTTATCTTCTGCGTTAATGGCGTGGGAGAGGAGCTCAAGGGCGTTCTGTGGTGAATCAGCAATCAGACTGGCAAAATCACAATACCGTACTACACGCTTACATCGAGGAAGGTAGCTTGCTCCATGGCTAGCATGCAGATTCGATGCGGGCAGCGATTTGAGGCTGCAGTCGACGCTCTGATTCGAAGATTTGATACTATTATGTCTATATTATAGGGTCGTTCAGAATTGAAAACGGCCCCGGTTTTGGGACCGTTTTCGTGCCGTTTTCAAGGAATCGGTTTTGGGTAGCTGGCAGCAACCGCCCGAATGTTGAATTTCGGGCAGTTTTCACGCGTCACCTCCCACGCTTCCTGATCCAGACTGGAAGCGAATTAGCCCGTCCTTCGGTCTTTCTTGCCACCCTCTAGCGGTGACTAGCACTATAGCATAATGGCATCACGTCTTTCGTCCAACCATGTCAAGTTCAATGTAGGCCGCCCAGATGAGCACCTCGCGTACTCGGACCCGATTATTTCGCCCCAGCCTCGTGTAACCGACCACCCTGAAACGAGCAACGAGTCGACGTATCGGTAATTAGCGGTCATGTAGCTCAAGTTATTGTTTCAGAACGTCCGACTACTAGACTTTCATCGAACCCACCAATGTGGCTTTCCTGGTTCCTTGGTGTCGTCCTGCTGGCCCCTGGCATGCGTGCAGCAGGCCTTCATCCTCAGATTCCGTCTCTACAATCGTTTTATCCTGACCAACTAGGACAGGTGTTCATTCTCAGCTCAGAAACACAAATTTTCGTCGACGAAATTTGTGCATTTGACAGTGGCTCTCATTCCAACGGACCTACTCTGCTTGACTTTGCGGAGACTTTCCGATCGGACCTGATCCATATGACATCTTTTGCGCTCCCTCCAGTCAAAGTTACACCATTCAGCCAAGCCCATCTTGACAGCAGTGGTTCAGCCATCGTTCTTACGCTCAGTTCCTCAAGCAATCACACGCTTTACTCAGGCATCCCTACACCCGAGGCTTATGACTTCCTTATCTCAAATTCCTCATACGTTATATCTGGCTCCGGACCGATTGGCGCGTGGTGGGGAACAAGGACACTACTGCAACAGCTCGCGTTGTCCGAGCAAGGATACAACGCAACATACACCTTCCCAGCTGGGAATGGCACTGACAGTCCCGGCTGGGAGGTACGGGGTTTCATGCTCGATGCTGGACGTCATTGGTACACGACTGAGTTCCTTGGTAAGTGCCTCTTCATCTAGATCAACTCTCGCGCTGATCCATGTTTCAGCTGAGGTGTGCACATATGCATCCTTTTTCAAGATCAATGAATTTCATATTCATGCCTCCGATAATCTCTGGATACCTTCGCTACTTTATGGCCCTGATTGGCGTTCACTATACTCCGGGTTCCGGTTCGAACCACCCCGAGACTCGCCGATCGCTGGCCTTGTCCCCTATCGTAACGAGTCGTGGAGTTCCACCAGCTTTGCTGATCTGCAGACACATTGCGCGCAGCGTGGTGTAACCATTGTGCCTGAAATTGACACCCCTGGTCATTCCCTTGTGATATCACAGTGGCGTCCCCAGCTTATGCTAAACGGGACACCAGATTCCCTCAACCTGAGCTATCCCGAAACTATACCCACCATTCATTCCATTTGGTCCCAGTTCCTTCCTTGGTTTTCGTCTACTGAGGTTTCCATCGGTGCTGATGAATACTTGCCGTCACTCGCCGATCAATATATCTCATTCGTCAACGAGATGTCATCTTACATTGGCGGAATCAGTGGGAAGAGCATTCGTGCCTGGGGCACATATGAACCAAGCAACACGTCATCTGTCTCAACGAACGTGACGATACAGCATTGGGACTTTCCATCCGCTTCGATCCCCCGTGATCTCCTTCATTCTGGCTATCGAGTAATCAACTCCGAACAGAGTTTCCTCTACCTCGACGGGAAATTTCCTGGAGAAGGAGGCTTCCCCCAGACACTTAATATTTCCCTCCTCTTTTCTGGAGCTACCGCAAAAGGTGGTGGATGGGCACCTCATATCTTCTCCGCAAATGATCCAGCAAATAATACAGCCTACAACACCGTGGGACTTCGAGGCGCCATCTTTGCACTCTGGAACGACTGGGGGACAAACGCCACGACACCTCTAGAGACTTATTACCAGCTATCACAGTCTCTTGCCGTCTTCGCGGAGAAAACTTGGGCAGGTTCTGGAATCCGCGCGTCGGAGCTAACAATGGAACAGTTCGAAGCCGCTTATCCCCCACTCAATGCCCGCGCCCCGGGACAGAACCTCAATCGCGCTGTGAAGAACAAGACATCAGGTGATGTCGTGTTCGCGTTCGAGAAATTGCCTTCCCTACCGTTTCACACTGGCGTGGAATCCGTTGGTCCTCCGTATACCTTCTCATTCAGTGTACGACCTTCTGCTGCAGACGTGCAGACGACGGGGGATATTACGGTCGCGGAACTGTTTATGGGAACAGATTCAGCGCTGTTTGCTTCTTCTCTCACATTCTCCTCCAACGCGGAGTATTACCCGCTCCCTCCTGCATTCCAACTGAAGCCGGATATTTGGACGAACGTTACCATCCAGGCGACTAGGGAATACACGTTGGCAAGTGTTGTCCAGGAGGGTGGTCATTCAGAGACATACTGGTATCAGACCACGCTGAACATTTGGGGTGATTACCTCACGCAGGCCAACATGTCATTCGCTGCGCCATCCGCGACAATTGGCAGCGAGGGCTTCAGAGGTGATATAGCAAACGTTATGTTGCGTATCGATTAAAATAGCAGAATTCCACGTTGTTGCAGTTCTCACATATGTTCCGTCCAGGTCAGCTGACCCGCTGCGCTTAACTTGCTCGGATGCTTCCGAAGGTGACCAGTATGCCGTGAGCGAAACGTGCATGCCACTTGTTCATCGACCCACTAGATCGATAAGACGCCCTCTCGTCGTTGCGGGATCAAACAACACTATAACAAAACCTCTGCCTAATAGGGGTAAGCAGTAGAGACACTAGCTCCACTTGGGAGTCTCAGGTATCCCAGGTTTCTCATCCTACGAGCAAAGTCCTAAAAAGTTGTTATTCAAGGTTTCCGTTCCAATTGAAGTGCCCAGATTGCGCCCGCCAAGCTGTCATAGCAGTGTCTACTCACGGGTCACATTTCTAGTACTAGTACAGCAACACTTTTGAATAGGGCCGCAATTGCATCAACACAATACCTCCATTCAACGTTCGATCCAGTGCTGACAAATATACCTTGTATCCCGGCTGCAACATCGTTGGTGCAATCGGGTTCAATTTACAACCCTGACACTGCCCGACACCGTCAGAATGGTTCAGGGGGCGCTACCATCCTGTAACTTCTTCGCTGACGAACGCGGTGCAACTCAATATATCTATCCCCTAGATTTGATAGAAGGAGTTTGCCCATAGTGATAAAATGACTTCTACGTCGCCGATATAAGACGTCATACACCCTTAGACGGTTGTTTTCCGCCCTCCTCCCGAGTCACCCACTGCCAAAGTATGGGATTTTCGACGCTACGTTCCTCGTCGCAGAGGTCGGTTACACATACCGGCAAGCGGCCAAGCCCGGTTTCGCCGCATGCACACGGAGCTCCTCTCGTTCAGCCCGTGCAGGTCTGGGCACCGTTTTACGTGCTCCCTTCCTACCCACACACCGTCTTCCAGGATGCCCGATGGTACTGGCTCTATCCTGTCAACCACCATCCGTCTCACCCTCCTGACCAGCAACACGCGTTGTCCCGTTCCATGTTGACAATGCCATTGAACGCCTGTCCGCAGTGTCAGCGACAACCCAAGCACCCAGACCACCGATTTTGTTCCGTTGCTTGTGGTCAGTCTGCTGCTCGCTCTGCACCAGAATTGAAATACCTTTACCCACACCACGAGCTGTCCGTCACGAGTACGTTTTGTGTGGATGTTCCACGTTTATTTTTGGGAAGCATAGTTCTGATTTGCCGTTCCGCACTAGTTGCGACGCAATTCATGCGGTGCTGGAGCATAGGACCCAGACCAACAGTACTGGCGGTTTATATGATTACCTGGACGGAATCGTCTCAAAGAAGCTTCGAGCAGTATAGGTGAGGCGTGTGCTACCTCCCTACCTATTTTCCATAGCTAAATGGACCGAACAGAGACGCTGTCGAAGTCCGAGGACAATTCAAACGCAATGGCTGTTTCCCAGGGAACGAACAGAAGCGGTTCCGGAGTACAGTTCGCGCGTGTACCCTGGGCGAGGGAGCAAACGTCTCACCTTGCTACAACGAGGCGTGCTGGACGTGCGAGACAATCCGGTGTGGGTTTGAACCGCACCTTCAACGGAAACGGAGCATTCCATGGTACGTTTCTATTTTTTCCCGTGGATAGCCCAAAGGCGGTTTTTCTGATGGTCTTTGCGTCTAGTAATGGTCCTGGCATCCGACTCGGCGCGGGCATCTATACCAGTCATTCGTCTTCCAAGTCAGACTTCTTCCTTTTTTTTTGTTATTCCAAAAACCGAAGATCTAATCCGCAGCTTCTATTTCCAGGGCTGCCCAATATGCTGAGAACATCCATGACCCTGAATCGAGAATCAAGGCGATGCTGGTGTGCCGCGTCGTCATTGGAAAACCGTTCGTCACGTGCCACGAAGACCCGACGATCAGAAGCCCACCTTTGGGGTATGATTGTGTGGGTCACCTCTTGTTCGCTTCGAAACTCGTCCTTCTCACTCTTTTTGCCGCCCATCTATGCGATGTAGGTGTATGGAGAACCAGGCGACCATAGCGCCTTTCGAGAAGACGAGTATGTGGTCTATAATGCGGATGCTATCCGCGCCGCATATCTCGTCTTGTACGAAACGGCGCCTGGCACTTGATGAGACGAGTGATGGGCGTGATTCGGCACCCGTTAGCGGCTTGTACACGGCGCCGAATTCACGGGTGTGGGGAGCCGTTTGCCGAGGAGCTTGTGTCGCGTCGATCAACGGACTTGTCCCCCGTTATTCCTGAATAGATTTCCATCAAGGCATACAGGGGGACATGCGGACATGCTTACAGCCTCTTTACAGGATGTGGTGCATGTTTGAATCAGATTCTTTTGTTTGAATATGCTGTGTGCTTTTTCTATGTCGAAGTCGCGCTATGCAACAACCTTGTTTCAGCTTTTTCTTTAGGTTCACGAGGGTCTTGTGAGGAAACGACCACAAAGGCGGTGCATTTGATGGGGCTGAGATGGTTTTTAATTAGGACACCAGGAAGCGTCGGCTTTCAAAATTTTGGTGCGAAATTCCGCCTTTTCCTCGTACGTAAAAGGTAGCCTGTTCGTGCATGTAGAGAATCGTGTAGGGAAAGGAAGGCAAAAGCGTAGCAGTGACTATGAATTGATGCAGATGGATGATCATCAACGTGAAGCTCAAGTGTCGTTCAAAGGATCCGAGGTTTACCGCGCACCACGGCCCGAGGTGCCAAAGAACATTTATTCCTGGACCAGTACAGTATGTCATGCATTAATAGCGTGGAAAATCGACACCCGTGGGAAGTCTTGGCTTATCTTAATAGTAACCCCATCCTAACCTCAGCGTAGGGTTCTACAAGTAATATCAGTTGTAATCATGATCGATAATCAATATAAACCCCACCAACCTCGGGTCCAGGGATGCCCGGAGGGCAATTACCTTGCTGGCAAGCAAGGTCATGAAGCAGTGTCGCTTCGTCTGCAGATTCAAAACAAGGACACACAAATGAAAGAGAAAGGAAATAAATCGAATCTCGGGTTTTTCCGGATTCTGGTCGTACTACTTCTTAGCACTTTGGGGTTCGCAGGTGAATGAGAATAGAATAAAATGAATTGCGGGTATATCCAGATCGCAGTGCCAATCAGAGCTACATCTCGCCAGGATGAGACAACAGTTCAATGAAACTGCGTGCAATGTGCGACGTTCACCTGAGCATGAATTTCCGGTGCATAGAACACGACGCAGTCACCGAGGTCGCGAGACATGATGAACACTCCCATACCAGCAAGGTCTCTGGAGGCGAAGCCGACCCTAGTGCTATGTAATATATGTAGTCATGCGAATCCATCTAACCTCACTTAGCAAATAATTAGATCTGAAGGTAAAAAGTACTCTACACATAGAGATTTTCTATAGAACAAATGTTGTTGTTGATTAGTTATTTGATTTTCTTGCTAAGTGAGGTTGGATGGATTCGCATGACTTCGAACTTCTGCGACAGGATTCTATACCCCAACCGGAGTGCCATCATATAGCTCTCATGCACGTGCCGGGCGAGATCAGCCTGAACTGGACACCAGCTCGGGATATTATCCTGTCGGCGCGAGTCTAGTACCATCTGGCATCCGAACAAATGACATGACGCGATGGTGGTAGTACGGCGATTCATTTCGACCATCGCTGATAAGGGCTTCAAACGAAGAAGTCAAGCATTTCACCTCCTCCATAACTCCCCCCACCCGGAATCCTGATCGGACGCAACTCGGATCACAATGACTACCCAGAAAGCGCTCTGGCTCCCAAAGATCGGTGCCCAGTTCACGCTGGGCAGGAACGCGATTCCAGAACCCGGTCCAGGCGAAGCGCTCGTTAGATTGAAAGCGAGCGCCCTCAACCACGTTGATGTGGTCATTCAAACGTCGGGCTTTTTCGAGATCAAAGAGTACCCCGTTATCCTTGGCGAGGAGGGTGCTGGCGTCGTGTTGAAAGTCGGTGATGGGGTCAGGAACGTGGCACGAGGCGACAATGTGTTTGTACCTTCCGATCGTCCCTGCATCTGTCTCACGCCGAGGCGTGTGGTATGCGTGTGCTGAGCACGTGCACTTGGACAGGTTGTTCCAGGCGACTTTTAACAACAAGTACGGGTCGTTTCAAGAGTATTGTGTGGTGCTCGCAGAGATTGCGGCCAAGGTTGGATCTGTCGATGTCATGGCAACTTCTTCTTTTCATTTGACCCAACGTAGATTCCACCGAATCTGTCCTATGAGGAAGCTGCCTCGATCTTGATTGCTTTTGCCCCGTTTGCGGTGGCCACCTATGCTCAACGGCCACAGGGTATAGCGCTCACGCCGCCATTCGAAGAAGGCGGTCTTGGCAAGTACGCAGGGCGACCGATTGTCATATTCGGTGGCGCAGCGTCTGTAGGTCAACAAGGTACGCCTTTCGCTATATCATAAGTTAGCTACATACCGATGCGATCCCCCCCTCTTGTCACACAGCGATCCAACTCGCCACATTGTCCGGTTTCTCGCCCATCATCACGACCGCCTCGTTGCATCATGAAGATTTGCTCCTCTCCCTGGGCGCGACGCACGTCATCGATCGCAAATTACCCAACGCTGCGCTCATCAAACGCGTCCGGGCACTCGTCGTCGCTCCAGTGGGGTACATCTTTGACGCGGTGTCTATCAAAGACACCCAGCAAGCCGGTTACGCCCTTTTGGCGCCCGGGGGTACCCTAGCAGTCGTCGGCCCACCCCAAGTGGGTAGGGGAGACGACGGGAGTGCCAGTGGGAAAAAGGTGATCATGGTCCTTGGGTCTTTTCATTTACCACCACATCGCGCGTTGGGCGCCAAGTTTGCGATAGCGTTGACGAGGTGGTTAGAGGAGGGAAAGATCAAGGTGCGTGCCACTGCGTTACTGGTCGTTTGTGGTGGATGAGTAGCTGATAGGGGGAATGGATGTGTAGTCGAATCGTATCGAGGTGGTGCCAGGAGGGTTAAATGGCGTTGTGCCTGGGTTGAGACAATTAGCCAGGGGCGTCAGTGCGACGAAATTGGTCGTTCGTCCTCCTGAGACCATCGACGTGTGAGGGGAAATGAAGCGTTTCATGACGTACGAAGGGGTGTAGAGTTACGGGTCTGTGTACGATAACTGGACATGGATAAGTATATGAATACAAGGAAATGGAGGAAAAAATCTTTAAAATGGATTCAATTGCAAGCTGTTCCGGTGACCAGAGATATACACCAGTGCACGATAAGCCACTGGATGACTCGCGTTCAAGTATCTTCCCCTCGTTCCGAGGCTTCGGTGGTGTGCTTAACCGCCTTGCATCGAACACGTCTTGAACATGTCTAGGCCACGATGCAAACTACAGGGTGCGCACCGCGATATGATAAACAAAAAGCATCGTGGTGAGGCGAGTGGGGCAACAGTGGGGCGCTTATCGTCGGCTGATTCGCCGCAGGGTCCGAAGACTCGGCGCGGTTGTCAAGCACAGTGGCGTGCCTGGGTTGACAAGTATCGCTCCGCGTTCACCGTGGGGCGGCGACGTTCGGCGACGAACCAAGCCAATAGGAGCAGTTGGATAGGCCCATCGATGCTTTGCAAGCCTCGTTCCACGTCACTGATCAAGTATGGGTCAATGGTGCCGATCCACCCCTCGGAAGGATCTCAGCGTGGACACCCTAAAGGGTAGTGCTTGAAAGTCCTGCTTGAAATTCATTATAGAACCTGTGCTGTCCTCGCAACCAGTGTGAGTGTCCAAGAGGGTGTGACCCCGTGATTTGATGCAGTGCTGTCGTGATGGTGTGTCATTCGTAGGTCCCGGGTCAGACATGCGAGTGACAGATGTGTGAAGCTGTACTTGACCTCGCTTCTGTATCTTCTGTCGTGGCGAATTTTTCACAAGATTTTCGCAGACACACCTTCAAATCAGAATGACACGTGGAGTGATGAGCCCCAATCACTCATGGGAACAATACACGTCAGGCTATTATTTGTTGGTTCGGCGGAGACATTCCGAGAGAACAAGATCCGGAACATTATTTGTGTTTGAGCACACCAGCAGAGTGGCACCGTGCAGGGTTAGTGCGCAGCAGAGACAGCAACATGACATTATTTGGCAAATACGAAATTCCCATTTTTGTGAGGATGAATGGCCGACACTTATTTGGCGCTTTACGTGATGATAATATAATGTCTTGAATGAAAGAGTCTACAATGTTTTCGACGTGACGACCCACTCGAACTCGTGTTTCCGCAGTGTGTGATTTGTCCGAGGGAGTTGCACGACTTTCTTATGTAAGGGGACCGATAAGTGATAAGGGCATGCGGATGCGTGTTTCGCATTTCCGTTCAAGAATGGCGTTAATGGCGACCTCGCGAGATGCACGCAGTAGACAAACTGATATGGAAAGCCAGCTGGCGGGGAGAGAAGGGGCTCCTTAAGGGCAGATGGACCGACGTGCTGGCCCCACCGTGAGTGAGAGCAAGGGAAGAGAGACAGCCGAGTCCGTGCAGATAGGGGATAATTGCCATCGCGACCCCCCCGTCGTGTGACGACAATCGACCAATCGGAAGAGGCGATGCGGAGGGGTGTTGGTTACGTACACCACGCTCTTTTAAAAGTGGCCTGCCAGCATTCGACCCAGTCTCACCTTTGACACCATGCGCGGGCTGTCTACCGTCACCCTTGCTCTGGCTGGCCTCGCCGCACATGCTCTCGCTCATTCAGCTCCTCCTCCTCTCTCTCCTTCCTCCACAGTATCCCGTAGAAAGACCCTTGGTTTCGGCCCTGATCTCCCTCACGCACGCTTCCAGTCCGTCGACGTGCACACAGCATCACCTGCTGATCCCACCAAAGACCCCTACGCCGTCGCGCGCGACTTTTTGAGGCCGTACAACGACTTCCAAGCAGGTCGCACATACGTCATTCGTCCCGATTCGTACACAGACCGCTCTACTGGGGTCACACACGTCTATGTCCGCCAGGTCATTGGCGGTATCGAAGTGACCAACGCTCACATCAACCTGAACATCAAAGACGGCCGAGTCCTCAACTTTGGTGATTCCGTATGTCTTGTGCCGTCCTCCGTTCCGCTGTTCCTGACCCTTTCGTAACACCAGTTCTTCGCTGGCCAAACCGATCAGAATTCCCACGTCCCCGTGCACCCTCACGCCGACCACTGCGCTCAGCTCTCAACTGCACTCCACCACCACCGCTTCCTTCTTCAGGTCCCTCTCACCTCCCACGATCGCACCAAGGTCGCCCATGGACTCGCCAATCTCGAGCATATTCATGTCTCAAACTGTGCCAATGTCCCCTCTTTCTCCGTCCCCGGCGAACTCGACATGGATCCAAGACGCGCTCTCTTGGCTTTCCTCGCTTCTGCTCTCCCCGAGAATCACCCCGAGTTCAGCGCTCTCGGAGATAGGCTCGAGGAGCACGCGAGCAACATCATCATGACCCCAGAAAACCATCTCCTTGGAGACCACGCTTCCCTGGCCATGTCATTGTCCAACGTCCCTGGTGCGGTCAGCGATGTCAAGGCCCGCATCGTTTGGGTCCAGGTCCCCACAGAGTACGGCGTCAAGCTCGAGTTGGTCCACCGTGTAAGAGCCCATTGATCTCTTTTCGAATCTATCGTCTCATCCGCACCCCAGTTCGAGGTCGAGTTGGAGCACAGTTGGTACGAAACCACTGTCACTACGACGGTACCCCACCGCATCGTCAGCGTCGTCGACTGGGCAAGCGATTCTCCAATGCCGATGTCCATCATCGAGGGTGAGTGCGGGCTTACTCACGGTCCGCAGTTGTGAGAACCTGATCATCAACGTGTCTCTTTTCAACATCACACGCATCGTGTTCTCCCATTGTATGCTGGCTGAATGCAGATTATCACCTCCCCAACCTGGGTGCCTTTGTCCCTCCAGGGTCCGTCTTTGACACGGTAGCGTCCGCATCTGCAAAGGGCAATGGAAGGAGACTGGGTAAAGCACCGGCAGGAAAGAAGGGTGAGTACTTCCTTGCCAGATCAATCTGGCACTGGCTGATGGTCATCTTTGTTCACTCACAGGCTTCAAGTCGTATGCTCCCACACCAAAGAAACCCCATGTCCCCGAATTCAACAAGGCATCTTATCTTGTTTTCCCTTGGGGAGTCAACGATCCTGTAGAGGCTGCAGTGAGGAAAGCTGCGAGTCACGGTGAACCCCGTATGTCTGTTGGTTGATTCTAGAATTTCTCCACCTGATACATTCCTTCAGCTGGTGGAAAATACCCCTTGGGTTATGGCAGAGACATTGTGAAAGAGTTGGGTGATACCCTCGCTTCTCCCGCGGGTTGGCATACCCTTCCTTGTTCTAATGATCCCAGCAATGAGGATGACGAGTTTACCTGCTGTAAGTTTCTGGCCTGCGACTATTACAAGTGCGTACAAATAACCTGGATGTTAAGCCGAGTCGTACTGGCGCACGACCAAGACAACGTGGGGCAACAATGTTTTCGCGCACGAAAATTGGGAGGGCAGGAATAATTGGATAAGCAATGAGCGTCCGTTAGGTAACGCTGCTTCTCTTGTCGGTAGAACAATAGCTCACGCCAGTCTTCCGTTGAAGCCGGTTCCGTGTTCGCATACCCATATTCCCCACGTCCCGCGGATGATGAGGCCGAGTCAATGGAACAGGCCAAGGCTCACGTTAATGCCACCGTATCGCAGTTGTTCTACACCAGCAATATGGCCCATGATCTCTTCTATCGGTAAGTGTAAGAACATGATTCTTCGCCATCGCACCTCACATGTACCAGGTACGGTTTCACCGAAGCCGCTGGAAACTTCCAGCAGTTCAACTTCGAAAGAGGTGGTGCAGAAAACGACGCAGTGATTGCCAACGCACAGGATGGAAGTGGATTCAACAATGCCAACTTCATGACGCCTCCCGATGGCACGAATGGGTCCGTACCGTTTATACCTTGCGTCTTCTCTGACCGATGTATTTGCGCGACATCAGCCGCTGCCGAATGTACCTTTGGACTACCGATTCACCCTACCCCGATGGGGACATGGAGGCTGGCATCGTCATCCATGAATTGACTCACGGTCTTTCTACTCGTCTGACGGGTGGACCAAAGAATTCTGGTTGCCTTGGCTGGGGAGAGTCTGGTGGTATGGGTGAAGGATGGGGAGGTTCGTCTCAATACATGTTATTCTGATGCTGGAAACTCACTTCTTTTAGACTACATCGCTACCTCGGTCCGTTCCACCTCAACCTACATGGACTACCCAATGGGCGCTTGGGCCGCTAATCGTGATGATGGTATCCGAAACTACCCATACTCTACTGACACTGAGATAAACCCTTCGATGTATGACACGCTCGACAAACCGGGCTACTGGGGTGTTCATGCTATCGGCGAGGTCTGGGCTGAAATGCTCTGGGTTGTTCAACAGCGGTTCATCGCCAAACACGGCTTCTCGGAAACACTTTTCCCCCCTGTTCCTGACGCTGATGGGACTCTTCCGCCCAACGACTTCTATCGTCCACAGACCTTCAACCCACTCACTGGCTCATCGAACCCTCTCGTTCCTAAGCATGGCAACACGTTACTAATGCAACTCGTGATAAACGGAATGAAGATGCAGCCTTGCTCCCCCAGCTTCTTTGACGCCAGAGCTGCGATCATTGAGGCGGACAAGGTTTTGACCGGCGGTGAGAACGTCTGCGATATCTGGGAAGGTTTCGCAGAGAGGGGATTGGGCCACGACGCCACTGTCGTCGGCAGCACACCATGGGGTGGAGGAGTCCGTGCAAACGTGAGTCACCCTGTGTCGACTTGCTGTCCTCCGTTTCACACGTCACAACAGGGCTTCAAAGTTCCATCTCAATGCCATTCTGGTGAGCCGGAACCGGAGCCCAAACCTACGCCTGGTGAGCCCGACGACTGTAGTCCTTTTGACCCCATGTGCTGGTTCAAGAACCGCAGCGCGAAGTGGGTTCCGAGGTTACCCTGGGGCTACAACTATTACTACTAATTACGCACTCGGAAACGCAAGGATAATCACACATACCCGCACGCGATACCAGGTTGGGTAGATGACTTGGATTCAGCTTTGTCGGAATTCCTTGCATGACAGTCACGAATACTCATGGTATCTTGTTTCCCCCTCTGTCCGCTTTCTTGCTTCCATCGTGCCTCGACTTCTAATGACTTAATAACCGTTATGTGTCGTGATAGCTATCAATGTAAACTGGTCTATTAGATTTCTAGCCTGCGAATCTGTAATTGTTCCATGTCTCCGGGAGCGCCTACCGCCGTCGTCGCCCTTGCTCCAAGTCTAGCGAGTCGGGTTCCACCGATTGCCACCAGCAAGCAAACCCAAAGATTCGAGAAGGACCCTGTTGACCTTGGCGATCCCTTTTGCATGATGATCCGTCGCTGTTGAACCCCATCAAGTGGACACCTCATTCTCTCAGACTCTCAGAGACTCTGGGCCAGTACGACTCAGGCTTGTCGTGCCGCCAAGTACGTTCATTCGTCCGGACTCATAACGGAGGAAGATCTCTATTGGCATACTGTACCTCATTCACCCACCTCTTCGACCGACCGACTCAGTCAGTTCAGCAGCAACGTCATCGAGAGATAACACCCGAGGGAGACATCGGAGGATCAAGTCTCAGTGCGCAATATAGGTAGGCCTGATTCTAATGTCTCGCTTTGAACAGTTGTCGTTTGGTGGAAGAATTCCGGTCTGTCTGGCACGGCCAGACGCAATCTCTCTCTCTCCTTGTCCCCCTTGACCCTGGAAGAGACAGAAAACAGACGACCTGGATACATAACCATTCGACGCATGCTGCTTATCCCTGACCTTGTCAATGTGGCTGCATACAAAAGGATCGCGTGCCACAGGCAGAGGAGATCACGCGGACGATCTGGCAGAGAGCGTACACTTCATTCACTAGTCAAGTACCATGAATAGTACTGATCCTCATCGCTTCCGCTTGGTCGTGTGCCAAGGTCTGACATGTAAGGCTCGAAAAAAGTCTGTATTGATTCTATATGCATCGACCCGGCAAAGATTCATGGCTACCCACCCCTACCATATGTCGCTAGTCAAAAAAGACCACTCATTGCACTCTTGAGTGTAGTCATCCGTCAGCCAGGGCTGGCAAGGGCGCTCGAGGGACACCTATCGTGGCCGTCGACCCCATTCCGACCAAAACGGTGATTCGGGCCCGAGCAGAATGTCAACGCAAAAAGATCTTCTGCTTTTCAACGCGTCGCAGTCGCTTTTGACAGTTTCTCGCAACACCTGTAAAGGTCTCAAGTCAGCACTCGGTGATGAACGAGCAACTAGTGACGTACGGCGAGGGTGGTTAGCCATGAAATCGTCCCCGGCTTGACGCATATAGGATTGATACGCTTTTCGAGAGCCTTTGATGGCTCACCAAGAGGCCGGTTCCAGTTCCCCTATGATCCTGTATTCTTGGCACGAGCATAGGCCGCACTGTGAACATAGGGAGGCCTCTTGAATGGCAGTAGACGAAAGCTGGATCCTCTTCCAACGCAGGTGGTAACCGGAAGGCCTTGGTGGAATCGGTGGATTGGAATTAGCAACGAGATGTGGACTGAATTCGGGACCTTTCTGCGAGTCTGATCAATGCTGCCGTTCTTGTAGATGTTCGTTAACCTCGATCATGAATGAAAGGTGGATGAGATAAAGCATCTTCCGAGACTCACAAGTGAAATCCTGGAGAGGCTAGGCGAGTTTGAGGTCTCCGTAAACACGTCCGACCTACCCAACGCCTTCAACATGTGTAAATAAGCTGATGGCCTAGATTAAAACGACGCGGGAGGAACGTACCACGAGGTCCTTCGGACGCATCTATGTTGGGAATCCAAAGGACAAGTTTCCTTGCAAGCTTGAACAAGACCTCGCAACTGAGTGACCCACTCTCCATGTTTTTCAGCGTACGATGACTTTGTGTTCGCATCATATTCAATACCGTCTACTCCGGGTTCCGCACCGTCTTCGTCCATCTGACTCGAGAGCGAGAATTTGGCAGGAGAAACTGGAGTGGTCACTGCGTCAACGACCAGTGTTGCGGCAGAAACTGGGGAGCTAGGAGGCGTGACTGAAAGAGGATTGTCGTTTTCTTCTACTTCGTCTTCTAGGGTCGAGTAGGCGATGAAGATGAATATCGTAGTAGGGACCAGTGAGTCCGACAACGCTCGATTCGTAACGATGTTTCCGCGGTTCAACTTCCGAGGTCCACTCAGGCTTGTTGAACTCGCGTTGCAACTCCTCGTCGGAAAACTCGGATGACTGAGCAGTTCTGACGCCATGAGTTCCACCGTCTGTTGGTTTATCGACGATGAGGTGGCAGAAGGTGCTTGGGAATACCCGAGGGAAGACAACAGAGAATGAGGCATTGGACTCGGAGGCTGATTGACCTTGCGAGAAGATTGGTGCACTTGTGGCAAGGGCGAGCCAGCGGGAGAGCGAACCGAGGATCGAATGGGAGCCTGGCAGAAGCCACGTATTGCTTCCTCTACGGTTTGGTCAGAAAGCGCGCGACGCCGGGAAAACAGTTGTCGCCAAAAGTCCAACCAACTTCGGGCAACGGCGAGTAAGCAATGCACATGATCTTTTTCCTCGTCCTGTTCGTCCGCAAGAACGGAACTGGCTGGTGAAAACGAGGAATCCAGAGAGTTAAAAATGACGACATCGGAAGCTGTCGTCGGACTGGCAAGCTCCTCCGCGTGAACGAAATCACCGGGCGCAGTTGCTTCAGGGACGCGTCGTTGAAGAGCTTGTCGAAGATCGTCCTTTGCTGACTTGACCTGTCGGACAAAAAGGTCCGTCCGCTTCAACCAGTGGTGGTCGCCATGTAGTACTGCAGCGCAATGTGCTTTGAGCGACCCTCCTTCCGCCACGAGGTTGATATAGGGCTACGGTGGGGTAGGTTCGTCAGACTGCTTGGCACGACGTCATGCAAGGATACGTACCGGCGAGTTTGCCTTTGGAACGTCGGCGTTCCTCAGGCTCAGTGCCCGACGGGCAAGCTGCCCGCTGGGCGAGTCACCGGCGGGTGAAGGGGATAAGTGTGCGACATGGTCCTCGAACGAGGCGAACATGTGCCTGGTCATACCGAGGGATGGATAGAGGCAAGGGACAGTGGGAGTAGCGACGACGGGAGAGGGGAGAGGGAAAGCGTAGCGTATGTTTTAGAGGGCAGTGGGCCTGGTATTTATACGCTGGGGCCATGGTGCTGGAATACTAGTTAGTAATGACGTCGTAGCATTCCACGGAATGACGCGGTGAGCGCCTACCATATCATCTTATCTCATCACTGTGGTGACACGTAGTTTGGATTCTACCATGGACGTGATAAAAGAATTCCAAGATACCACGATTGAAAAGATCAACATGCCCAGTGAGTTGCATTCTGACTCCATGATGGCGTGAGCTGATCGATCGATCGCACGTCTTTATCGACGAAACGATCAGCATTGGCTGCGTTCATACCCGTGCTGAACGAGAAAAAAGCAGAAATAAACAAGATCGAGAGGAAAGAGTTCCAGTACGGCCAAAGGAATCGCCACTATGTAAGTCCGTTCGTTGCACCAACCATCGAGTCTCTCCATCTCGATCCGACCAGCTCGACGTTTACTACCCTCCCACCACTTCCGCGTTATCCACATCCAATGGGAAGCTCCCGGTGCTTTTCTTCATCTACGGCGGTGGGTACAACAGCGGGTCGCGACGACTTCCGGAACCATACGAGATGGGGTATCGTGCGTTGGGCTCCTCCTTCGCGGCGCGCGGGTTCTTGACGGTCATCCCCGACTATCGGCTCGTACCCGAGGTGCGATTCCCTTCAGCGTCCGAGGACCTCCGAGATGCGCTCCTCTGGGTCGCAGGACACGCAGCCGAGGTGGCAGGTGGGGCGAAGGAGCCAGAGAGTGCACGCACGGAGCTAGATCCAGGGTGTGTGTTCATGCTCGCACACTCTGCGGGAGCGGCGCACACGCTCGTGCTTCACTTGTATCCACCGCTGCGAGCAAGTTTGGCGGAGAGGGCGGCTGAAGTGGGGTTGAGGGTACGCGCGTTGGTGTTGAACGGCAGTCCATGGTACTTTGGCGTCCGCGGGGAAAAGTTCACGACGACAGGGCCGGTCAAGTTTTATTTTGGAGGGGAGGCGCAGCAAAAGGAGAGGGAACCGGGTGCGCTGTGGGCCGCGCTTGGGGAAGAGGACGTGCGTGGGCTTCCAGAGGTGTTACTTCTCCAGGCGGAGCGGGAGCCAGACTGGCTCAAGGTTGAGACCAAAGAGATCATGAGTAAGGAAATCAGGGAAAAGCTGGGGGTTGTTGGAAGGGAGCTGGAGGAGACGTACATCGCAGCGGGGCATAACCATGTGAGCATGAATTGGGTGTTGGGTACGGGCGACGCGGAGGGGGAGAAATGGGGAGACGATGTCGTAGAGTGGATCAAGGCGAGGCTTGTGTAGCTTGGAATTCTGCTTGAAATGTTCAACTCTTGACCACCCACCACCATCATGGCCCAGCAATGGTCCTCCAGATCCAGAGTCAAGCCTCCTCGTTCTCCGGCGCCGCTGCGAACACCGACAACGCCTTCGCAGTTCTTCCCGCCTTCCTACTTTGCCGCCGCCGCAGGTGTATCGTATCATCCCAACCGAGACGAGTCCAACCAACAAGATCAATCCTACCACCCATTGAGCTCCAATGCATCGTATCTGGTCACCGAATGTTCTCCTCACGCGGGCAATCCGAGTCGAACTCGACGCAAAAGTCAGCTGGGCGATCTCGAATCCCAGCTTCTTCCAACACTCAGCGATACGGTGGAACGCATGACAAGACCACCATCTCAGCTGGTGTCAAGCTCGCCCTTTCGTCCCATACCTGGGCCCAGCTCTTCACCGAGTATCGCGCGTACTCCTTCGACCTCGTCGCAGGGCAGTTCCGCTTATTCGGTTAGAAGCGAAGCTTGTTCCGTGGCTGATCAGACGCCTACCATCCTGCCGACGCAACCGCCCCTCCGCTCGCCGTCGACGGCCTACCCTACACAACCACCGTCACGACCCTCATCGTCGAGGTCACCCAATCCAAAGTCGATACTGAAATCTCATACAATATCTGACCGACATCTGCAAGTCCGGAAAACCCACTTGGACGACGTGTGTCTTCCTACTCGAAAAGCAGGGCGAAGTCCTATTCCAATCCCACCGGAACCGTTGCCTTCTGACAGTAGGATAGAACACGCGCGTCAAATCCCAACTTCTCCAAGGCCTAAAATCGATCCTTCCCTCCGAACTGGTAGGGCACGTTCGCGAACAGACCCTGGTACCCTACCGAAAGGTTTACCCTCGACTCACGGAAGGAACGTTCAGCAACCGAACCCGCAGCCCTCAGGCATCCCACGGCGGGTCGTGATACCCTCGAGTCCAGCGACGACCCGAACTCCGACAGCTGCCCAAGCGTCAATCAATGGATCCGACGTGGGAAGTGTGAATTCGATCCAACCCGAGAAACGGCGACTGTTTGTCACCAACGCAGAGATACCGTCATCTTCAAGCTCAGCAAGTCAGGCTGCCTTGACGCGTTACATAAAGCCCAAAACGTTATCGCGGACTGACTCACAGTCTTCCACGGAGAGTCAGCTTCGCCCACCGCGTTTCGGTCTTGGGTTGGGATTATCCGGGGTCAACGAGTCGCAGAATACAGTCAAGTTGTCCCCAGGCCAGAGATGGTTGCCCAGAGATGAATCGTATATGCGCCGTACGAATTCCCCGAGTAACAAGAGGCACCAACGTGAAAAGAGATACCATCGATTGCCCTCCCGAAATACGCGAGTCGATAGCGCTGACGGACAACGCCGACGGGAGTTGCTCTCCCTCATGCACCCTGATCTGGATGACTCAAGCGGATGCGATTCCCAGCCAAGTAGTTCCGAAGGGTCCGAGGATCGGTGTCTTGTATCCGATGGGTCCGGTGATTCCTTGCGATCGGCATTTGATGATTCTGGATCAGAATACTCACCGATAGAAGAAGTTGGTCGCCCAGTGCGGCGTAACTCGACAAGGTGGGAAAACAGACCTGAACAAACGCGCTCAAAGGCAGCTCGGCAAAGTCGCGTCAACCTTCCAGGTGATCGTCGTCGAGTAACTTTATAGAGTCTACCCTGACTTTGGCTTCTAGAGCTTCCAACGCATGTCGACGAGCAGTACACCCCTAGGGCTTCATCAACTCCGTCGTATCTTCGACATGACAAGGGTCAAACACGAGGTTATCCAGCGGCCACGGCACACGACGAGGAGTTCTTGGAGACAGAATCATCGACCGTCGTTTCTGACGAAGACGCGAACTCAATCGACGAGACAGCAACTCACGCCATCCCAAAGAGATACTCTTCCGAGCTGTCACGTATCATGGCGGTATCCATTGCAGCAGCAGAACGGCAGCGACAGGCATTTGGAATAAGCTCTTCTCCGGATCTTGAGGACCACGAAGCCGATTCTTCGCAGCTCCCTCATGCAGACAGCGACGTGTCGTTGATCGGTGGCCATGGGTGGCAGGACGACTGCGATGAGCTTGCCACCGGGTCGCTACTACAACAACTGGATCAGACTTGTGGCACTGACGACAGGGAATCTGACAGTCGACCATTATCGACGGGCGAGCTCTCACTTTCCTCCGCCCAAACGCATTTCAGTGTTTCTCAGGAGTCGATCTACTCTACATCGAACTCTCCTACCCGAAGACTAAGCCAAGGTATTGTCGTACAAGAGTCTCCTCCAGCTACTATACCCATGGTGCGTGATCAGCAATGGCAAACCTTTGAGAGACACGTTTTGGACTCGTACGGCGAGGTAGAGGCTCAACGACAACGATTTATCTGGGAGTTTACCGAGTCTGAAGACAATTTTGTGACACAGCTACAAAACATGATACAGCTGTTCATCTTACCCCTCCGAGTAAGGGACACCAGAATGTGGGTATCTGGCATCCCGGGCGACGTCACGAAATTGTTTGATTGGTTGGACGACATTGTGCGCGTACATGCGCAGCTCTCCTCTACCTTGGTCTCTCGCCAAATCGTGGACCATCCCAGGCTACAAATCATAAGCGAAGTCTTTCGGGGTTTCGTTCCGAGACTGGAAACGTACCAGCCGTACCTCGTCAAACTCGAATTCACTGCATCAGTGATATACGGTCTCATCCACGAAGGCAAGAACGACTTTGGAGATTTCATAAAGTTGCAGGAAGCCTCGGAACGCTGTCAAGGTTGGAGCCTCGAGAAATATCTGATCGAGCCCGTCAATCGACTTGCACAATATCCCGAGGTGTTCAGGGCAAGTGTCGATCATGGTCTTTGCCACTTTGCTCATCTATTCGGTGCAGAGACTGCTACAACTGACGCCAAAGTCACACCCTGATTACCTGTCGACACTGTCGCTCTTCCATGCCGCCAAGTTGACGATTCGTGTTCTCAGCGAAGTCAAGGACCGCGAGGACGCATACGAACTCGTGAAAATGGCTTGCTCTGGAATAAAAGGAATTTCTCCCGTACACCTCGTGCATCGGGAACGACGTTTACTCATCCGAGGCTCGTTGACGTGCGTACAAGTGAGCAACGACGAGCAAGCGTTGTCGTTGGAGACCCCTGCCGACAACCAACCTGCACCGCGATCGGGCGCCACTGTGGGCCAACAACGCATCCGACGCGCAGACAAGCTCTCCAAAGCGATCCATGTCTGGTGTGGTCGGTCCAACTCTATCAAGTCGAGTGCCTCGACCGTGGTCTCGTTTGGCACGGCACCGTCGAGCTTTGACGTGCATCTCGACCATTGCCAGCCTGCGCTGGGCACGCCTGTGGTCCGCGTCGAGTCGGAGCCGGTGGACGCGGAGGTGCTCGTCTTTTCGGACCTTGTCTTGTTCGCATCGCGTCATGATTCCGAGGTGGGCGGCGAGGACGGCGTCGACTCGGACGTGTGTGATTTGGAGCCTTTGGATGGGTTTGGCGTGTCGAGGGTCGTGTCGGTGCTCGACGAGATGGGTACGTCCAGGTTTCTTTCCAACGTGTCACACTTGCAAGAAAAGGAGATATTAGATCGTCGCGCATGTATCACCCTCGACCTTGCCCCGCTGACGTCTCGCGCCCTCGAAGAAGGCTACGTCCAGTCGACCGGACCTGTCGTCACGATCTCACTCTCACGCCCGCGTTCGCAGGCCGAGCGGGCAAGTGCGCCGCTCAGCGACTGGCTCGCACCGCTACGTCACTGCTGTCAATACACTCAGCGCGCCCTATCGTCGCTCCACACGACCCACGTCCTCATCGACCGCGCCGCGTCGGCGACGGCAGCTCAAAAACCCGCCTTGTCATCGATCCTCGCGGCCGGCCTGCCGTTTCCCAAGAGTCCGTCGATGCAGCTCCAAGAATCGGAGCGCGGCTTGGCGAGCGATTCGGAGCGGCAAGAACGCGAGGAGCGTGGGTGGTGGTCGAAGCGGTTTCATGAAGTTTTTGCGGAGCTGAGCGCGCACGAGACTGTTTTGTGCTGATCTTGGTGGTTTCACAACACGGAAAAGCAGTGAGACGGTGTGACCCACAAGACTAGCATGTATTTGGACTACCTAGTAGCAAAACCCCCCAGTTGATATGCTGTGAAATGACGATGCTGTAGATAAACAATGTATTTATCATGACCCATCTGGATCTTTTTTTCATCTCGTGGCGAGTGCTGCAAGGAGCGTATCCGTATCGACCTTGGCAGCTGGTACGTAAAAGCAAAAGCGAAATCAGCTCCCAAGAACGACTTTTTGTATGTGTCAAAAACGCACCTTTGAGCACGAGCGTGACAAACCGCTGTGCGAAATGCGGATGTTCTTCCTCGAGCTTCTTCATGCTCTCCGCCGAGAGCCGCCACAGCACGACATCGCGCTCGACGACGACCCGCGCGTTCCGCGTGAGCCCCGAGAGCGCGGACATCTCGCCTGCGAGGGTCCCCGACACCATGCTCTCCTCGATGATGGGCGTGTGCTCTGCAAACTTGTACGATGCGCGGAGGACGCCCGACTGGATGATGTAGAGCCCGTTGGGCGGGTCGTCCTTTTCCCACAGGACAGTACCGGCGGGGAAGGCGACGTGCTCAAAGTAGGGCGGGAGCGCGGAGAGGGAGGCGTGGTCGAGGGCGTCAAAGGACCCAAACGCTTTGAGGAGCGTGTGGAGAGGCTCGGCGGACACGTCGGTAGTCAGTTCTAGAACGGGCCTGGTGTGAACAAGATGAACATGGATCAAAGGTGACGCGCACCGCTTGCCATGATCCGCTCTCCTGCGTCTTTTAGCTGTAATCGTCGGGGTGATCCGACCAGGGTTTCGTGGAAATCGACGTCCACCTTCCGACGACCCGGAAGCACTGGAAAGGACCATACTCAGTTATATAGAGCACACGTGCACGAGTGACTTACCAATGGGCGTAGTCTCCTTTTTCTGCGCCCTAAACCACGCGCGCAGGTATGCATTTTCCGTCCCTGCGTCCCACACTCCGTCAGCACCATGCGCATACAATACAGACAAACAACCATCCACGACTCACACTCCATCGCATCATTCAGCGTCTCAAACAGCTCCACATATGGTTGCTCCAACACACCCACGCTGGCCAATGCCTTGCCTACTTCTGGCCTCGAGAAACCACAAAAGACGAGCACGACGCCTTTGGCAGCCAACAGCCTCTGAATTCTCACAAACGCCTCCGCAGCTGACAGGTCGACACCAGCGACGAGAGAAAAATCGACAACGACAAAGCGGACCGGGTGAGCTTGGAATATCACGTCGTTGACGAGCGAACGAATGGTTTCCTCGACATGAGAGATCGTGCCAAAGAAGAGGAAACCTTGCAATTGGATGATGCGCGTCTGTTTGGACACTTCACGGATGTATGCGCGGTGATCTGCTGGACGGCGGACGGTGGAGATTGCAGTATCTCCCGTGTAGCATGTTCGAATGCTCCGCCGCTGGGAGTTTTGGACAACAAAAAAGAAACCTGAGAGATGGTAAGAACCGGTGAGTCGGTGCACTCACGTGCATTGAAGGGGAAGACTTACAGCTAACAATGATCCCAAACAAAACGCCAATGACAAAGTCCCAAACAGTCATGGTGACCATGATGCTAATTATCGTGATATACTCCAACCTAGCCGGATGCCACGTCACAAAAACAAGAACTAACTCGTCGATTGTGGCATGCTCACCTGCTTACACGATGCCTCGTGTCCCACAACGCCTCCTTTACAAGGTCAATCCCAAGAACTAAAATGAGTGCCCCAACAACCATGACAGCTATGACATGACAATCCATGTAAGGTTTACCAAAGAACCTTGGAAATAACGCACGAATATATGCGATCGGCCAGGTGCCGATTAATAGAAGCAAAAACGTAGCCACAGCAAGCATAAACCCAGCGAGACGATTCCCTCCCCCCACACGATAAAACCTGTGTTCAACAATATAGTTGTCAGTATACGAGGTAAGGCAGGGAGGTAAACGACTGACAAGAGCGTATTGACATAGACTAGATAATTCGGACTTTCGACACGTCAGTATCTCACCGCAGCGTATGATAGGTGAGGACGAACACAGTGCCAAGACATCCTGCTGCAAAGTTGGAAATTCCGTGAGCAACAAGTTCTTTATCAGTATCGACGTCTTCGTCCAAGGATATAGCTGTACGTTCCATACACAGGACAATCAGTCAGCGAAGTAATGACCGGGATAACAAAGCCGACGCTCACCCAGAGCCGGAACATTGAGAGGAGGATGCAATATATTGAAGAACAACCTAGTATCCCAGTCAAATCAGCGACACGTATGGATCGGAACCGACTATAAATTACGCACAGTGCGAACTGCGTAGGTAGTGTGGTCCAGATAGGAGTCCACTGCACGGCACGCCAGTCTTTGCGGCATATCAGAATCAGTAATGAGCCATCCACAGGTCTACTCCACAACACTTCGCAAGAAGTTGAAACCCACCATAATACGTGTAAAAGGCATACCAGCTATCCACACCTCCGACTTCTCGTGCGGTTTCAAACAACCATCCGTCGCGTCGGAGAGTGTCGAGATCGAGCTGGGCGGCCGCGACGACGATGTAAAAGACGATCGGTATGATCAAGAAATCTACAGTACTATGGCTCAAGGGCATTACTCAAAAAATACACGAGACGCACAAATAGGAAATAAGAGTTGATGCTTCCACCTCGCATTGATCATTCTCAAGAGTACCGCCAGCGCAAGAGGCGGGACCCACAGTGCGAGTGCATGTAGGTCGAGAGCAAAATATCGCAGGACTTCCCAAGTCGGCGGATCGAGTGCATCGGAAGGAAGGCGCGTGCTGACTGTCAGTCTGCGAGAAGAGGCGTATACAAGACATAATGATCAGGATCCGGCATTCCCCTTCAACTGAGCAAGACTCACCCTGTCAAGATCAGGAATATCCCCACGCCACCTATACACCTGTAGGATTGAAACCCCATCAGTCCAACCCCATTGGCACCATCACGCGCCATAATGACTGCATGAAACGTGTGGCACTTACCCGACGAGAATATGTCTAGGGAAGAATCCAATCAGAACGCCAAGGCGGAGGTATCCAAGAAGGAAGAACGTGAGTCCTGCATATGGAGGCGTGATCAGATGTCAGGATTCAGGAACGAAGTGTCATTTTAAATGAAAGTCCAAATCCGGATCATTGAGGCGCAAAGTGCCCAGCTAATGTCTGCACGCGCGCTCCGCTTCCCACTCCAAAGAGAGAAGGGGACACTTTCCTCTGCTCTATCGCAAAAGCGACGACTTACCGGTGAGCAAGCTAGATAATGCAAATGCCACAAGAGTGGTTGCTACAACGGCCCGATTCATATCATCCATCCCGGCCCAATTGTCGCCAAGGATGTCTCGTGCAATTGTTGATGCGAGAATGTGGAAGAAGGGCTATAAGTTGTCATACAACCTTAGTTCATCCTAGCAAAGGCAGACAAAGAAAATGGAAAGGTGTCCAGCAACCAACGAAAGGCAGACACCCAAAGAACGAGACAGAAAGAAAGTGGTACGCACCACTACCTCAATCATCATGCTCCCATTCGCGCCTGCGAAGTTACTCCCACCAAACGTATACACAAGCTGAGCAATGACAGTCCTGGATGACGATACAGCGTCAGTTTCAATCAATCATATGACACAGTTGGCAATAAAGAGCAAATGACAACCATCAAATAAGACAGAAAAGGATAATACTCACGAGACGAAAAACATGGACACACCAATACTTCCAAACTTTGCAAACAGGCCAGTAGCAGGGAATATGATCATACCATCTAATAAAATCACGTGAGTGATTGATAGTGGAACAAAATGAGCCGCGGACGGCCACCCTGAGCGTGGGATCCGCGGGTCCATTTGCGGCAAATGCCAAAATATGAACAGAAACGCGTACAAGAAATTCCATCCAAGATATTCAGCAACATGCCTAGGACAACAGCGGGAAGTGCCCTAAGAGCCAGTCTCCCCAAATTTGGATCGAGAATGCGCCGAAATGTTTCAAACGGCTTGGACAGGGAAACAATTGAGCCATAGTCGTTCGGAGTGACTGATTTTGCGAGCTCCGGCTGTGTCTTGGTGACTACAAACACGGGTCGCGAAACCGCGTTGACGTCCTCGCGGCGAAAAGTGGCGTGATTGGCATGGAGTAACGATGTTGTTTCATCAGGCATTCGTTGTGGTTGATATGTCAGTTCTGATTCGACCGCTTTGGCTGGCGCTGCAGCATGAAATCCTGTCGGTGATTGCAATCCCGGGCGACGTGTGGCGTCGGCAGCGACGGAGAAGGGAGTGTCACCCGGACGTTCATTGGTCGGCGTTACGGACATCCGGGAAGAAGGGCGATCCGATGTGATGGAACGTTCGTGACTTGTTTCTGGAAGGACCTGCTCAGCACTGGGCGACCCTTTGCTTCCCTTTCCCTCCTCCCTATGAGCGAGGAGGATGGAGAGGGCAGAAGGCGGGCCGAGTGTTGTATGCACTACACCACGAGGAGTGAATGCGCCTGATCCGGTAGCGGTGGGGGAAGGATCGGCTGGGCTGGAATCGAACGTATATGTAGATGCGAAGAGGTCCTCGAAAAGATCCATGTCTGGATCAGAGGCGAGAGAGAACCGTGGGCTGCCTCTGTTCGTGATGTGGGAAGAAGGAGCGAACGATGATGGGAGAGGATGAGTGTGCTTAAAAGACGGATGAGGAGCGGTCCTAGAAATGGTTTCAGGGGTACCATCTTGGATTGTGGTGCTCGGAAAGATGAAAGAGTCACGGGATTGTGACGGGGAAGCTATGAACGTGCGCGGAAAGCGAGATATTACGCCTACGGTTTTGCAAATGCAGTCAGAAATACGTACGTTCAGAAGGCTCGGTTGCGCCTAATGTGGCGTGGGCAGCCAGAGATTCAGAAGGCGCAGGAGGATGGCGATCAGGCGATGGCGTTAAGGGGGGCGGGGGAGAGTTGACAAGGGGGAGATGGGGCATGTCGGTATTCGAAAGCTGGACTGTACTTGCGCGTATGACACCCTGCGAGCGTGGCTGGCCCGAAACGCGAATGGTTGCAGATGAGACGTAGCTCATTGGCTGTAGCAGACTGGATAGGAGGTCTGGCGGGTGGATTGGAAAAGAGAATGGAAAACATACCCAGCTCGGCGCAAGACGGAGTCGTCTGGTGGGGGTGATGCGGTGGGGTTCATGGCGGCATCTTCGTCATAGTGCTCCTCGCCGTTCTCGGTTGTGCGTCGGAGGTCGTGCACGTCACGGAGCACGACGCGGGGATTGTCAGAGAAATGAAGGGACATGAGAGAGAAATGATAAGAGGGTTAGAAAAAAGGGGACCCTCAGTTTGTCATGTCATGATTGCTGCCAGCGAGTCCAGACGTCCCCGACGTCGCGCCAATTATCGCTCCAAAAATAGAAACGTTTCGGCACCGACGTCGGATGCGTCACGTGGACACGCTGGCACGCGCTGCCTCCGCCGGCGTGCTCGACGACGACGACGACGACGACGACGAGCGCGAGCCCCACGATGTCAAACACGATTCTGCTGTGCGTATTTTCGCTGTCGCGAAAGAAAACCAGCTCATAAGACGTCCAGTTATCCCCTCTCCAATTTCACGTTCAGGTTGGTCGCCATTTTCCGCTGCTCGACGCTGCTCGACTCAATCTTTCTTAGCACCAAGGAAGCCCAGCCCGAAGAAGACCCGTCTGTTTCTGCCCGCCTGCAACGTCTGCAAAACAACTATGAAGATTTCGGTATGCGTCGCACCGTAGAGGGCATCCTCGTCGTGCACGACCATGGTCACCCCCACATCCTCATGCTCCAGATCGCGAACGCGTTTTTCAAGCTGTAAGCACCTGTTTCACTCTCCTTTCATTCTGTCTGAAGTTGTTGCAGTCCAGGCGACTACCTCAAACCCGGCGAAGATGACGTTGACGGCCTCAAGCGCAGGTTGGACGAGCGTCTCGCTCCACCTTCCGAATCAAAACAGTTTAACGCATCACACGGTGTCGACAACGAGTGGGAAATTGGCGATTGTCTTGCACAGTGGTGGAGACCCAATTTCGAGACGTTCATGGTGCGTTTGATTGATGATCCACTTTACATCCGAACCCCGACCGCGTGCTTTTCAGTATCCTTTCGTCCCTGCGCATATAACCAAGCCCAAGGAATGCAAGAAGCTTTTTTTGGTCCAGATGCCCGAGCGAAGTATGTCTAGACTATTTGCCACATGACCCTTTCCTATTGGTTTTCACTTGCAGAGGTGCTTGCCGTCCCTAAAAACATGAAGCTACTCGCGATTCCTCTGTTTGAGTTGTACGACAATGCAGCCCGGTGTGTAGCCCAGACTTTGCGACGCATGCATTGCTTAGCGTATGGAACACTCTAGATATGGTCCCCAGCTCTCTGCAATACCGCACTTGCTATCGAGGTACAACTTCATTTACCAGTGAAAATGCCCGATCCACGCGCATATACGGTCCTCACGCAACGTGTCCAGTTTTCTGCGCCGAGTATCCTGCCATATTGGAAATCGTTTGTTGAGCCCATTACACGCTTGGCTGCCTCGGTGGTTGTGTGAAGGGATAGTGATAGATTCGCATACATTAAACAGTGTTCGTGTGGCATTACAGTGTGTACTTTTGCGGTGTCCAAGTCGAATGCCCTGATCGAGTAACCGCGCGCGGAGTCCACGAGGCACAAACACACCTCCAGGTGGCAGCGTCAAGGCCATCACTTCTTACTCACTCACCTTGTGTTAGAGGACACGTTACAAGCCAATGCCCCCCGTTGAAGCCAGCCCAACGTCGTCTGGATCGAGTCCCTCTGCCCCTGTTAACGTCAAGCTCCTCTTAATAGGAAATGCATCTGTAGGGAAGAGCAGTCTACTGCTGCGGTTCTCTGATGAGGCATGGATACCCGAGGACGAGGCGACTGCTACGATTGGTGTTGACTTTCGGGTGAGTTATGCACCACCCACGGTGTTTGGTGTCAGAGGGTTACGGAATATGAGTTTCCCAAATCTCATCATGACGCCTTGAGAGGGCAGTCAGACATGATATTGACAATGCATGGCAACAGGTCCACAAGATGGAAGTGAATGGGCGCAAAATAAAGCTTAGTATATGGGTCAGTCGATCCATAGTCTTTCCCTCTGGAAAACTGAATTCTCGACAGGACACAGCAGGACAAGAACGTTTTCGGACCATCACATCATCGTATTATCGCGGTGCACAAGGAATTATTCTAGGTGGGTACAACAAGCGTTGGCGTCGGTACGGCAGCTCATCCAGAACAGTATATGACGTCGCGAACCGGGAAACATTTGACGCTCTTCCGAAATGGTTTACAGAAATTGATACCTACGTGTTGACAACAGTACCCAAGATCATCGTCGGTAATAAGTTGGACAAGGTATGTCCGATTCATTTGCGCTGCGCAAGATCTGAACACGCAGCAGGAGCTTTCACGACAAGTGCCCACGGACGAGGCGGCCGTCTTTGCTGCACGCAAAGATGCGCTGTTTCTCGAGGCATCTGCCAAGACGGCGGTTGGTGTGCAGGAGGTGTTTGGGGATCTTGTGAAGAAGATATTGGATACTCCGGAGCTGTGGGCGCCGGTGACGCCAGAGACGGAGAGGAGGGGACGGGAGGGGATGCCTGGTACGATTGAGCTTGGTGGAGGGGAACAGAACGACGGTGGTGGATGTTCGTGTTGACGTAATCCAGTACACGTGTGAGACCGGCTATTAGCTTGAGGAAAATTGAGAGTGCCGTCTTGCAGGTTTTCTGTTCGCCATGGCCCCGATTGAGTCGACAGACGTTGCCCCGTCCTACATCGACCGTGTTCAAGACTTTGTCTCAGAAAACAGGCGCACAATCCTCGTTGCAACCGCTACAGCCCTCCTCGCTGCTGGCGCAGTCTACTTGGCCTCGTCCTCAACACGACGCTCCTCCGGCAAGGGCAAGTCAAAGGACAGAAAACCCAAGAAAAAGCCCGTCAATGACCCTATTATCGAGGAGATAAAGCCAAAGGTCGACAACCTTGACGGTGTGTCCCACCACCCACCCATTCCCAGCCGGGACTCACAGCGCCCCCTGCAGAAAATGCACCGCTATCCCCCGAGCAGATAGCTGCCATGCCGCTCGAGGTCCGTTCTCCCCTTCTCCACAGCGCAACGTGCGCCTAACTCGCTTCTCCCATAGGAACGCGTAAAGCAGGCAGCGTCCCTAAAGATACGGGGCAACTCGCTCTACCAGGCACGCAAGTTCGAGCAGGCCATCGACCTCTACACACAGGCCATCCAGGTGTCGCCACGACCAGAACCCGTGTTTTACAGCAATCGAGCTGCATGTCCGTCTCGCCCCTGATCTACCCATGCACTACATACTCATCCCGTCTGCAGGTTACATGTACATGTCTCCTCCGCAACACGAGCGAGTCGTGGCAGACTGCGACGACGCACTCCGTCAGGACCCGAGTTACGTCAAGGCCCTCAACAGGCGTGCAACCGCTCTGGAATCACTGAACCGCTTTGAGGAAGCTTTGAGAGGTCTGACATCTCGTCTCAAATAGAGTTTGCTCGGACTCAATCTCCTCCTTCCAGATTTCACCGCTGCGACAATCCTTGAAAGGTTCCAAAACGAGACGGCCGCACAAGCGGTAGAGCGTGTCTTGAAGAAACTGGCAACCGAAAAGGCGCAATCCATTCTGGCCGTGGGTAACCCGTCATACTCTCCAATGCCAGTTCTCACACTCTTCATTCCAATGGAACAGACACGGGAGCCACGTTTGCCTTCGCAAACGTTCATCTCGGCGTATTTCGCTGCTTTCCGGAAACGTGAGCTCTTGGTCGCGTCATCCAATTGATTGCCTGACCCTGCCGTAGGACCACTTCCTACGCTTACCGACATCGAGATCCCACAAGGTGACCAAACACTCTTGCTAGCACTCGAGGCCCTCGAGGCAGCAGATTACCCACATGCGCTCACCCTTGTCAACGCGGCCCTCGACCAGGGGATATCGTGGGATATCGGTCGTGCCGAAGCCCTGAACTTGAGGGGAACGTTCAAGTACGTCAATCGTACATGTCCCATTTTTGGAGTTCACGATCCTTTCCACAGGTTCCTGACTGCAGATGTTCATGGCGCCAAAGCTGACTTGCTTGAGTCGCTCACTCTCAACCCTAAATTTACGCAATCGCTAGTCAAGCTTGCGAGCGTGCACATGGAGGAGGGTGATAATGCGCGAGCAATGAAATGCTTTGAGGATGCTATCGAGATCAACGAAGATGATCCCGACGTTTACTACCACCGAGGGCAGGGTGGGTCGATCTTGTTCCTATCTAACGATTGAAACCGACTCTTTTCAAGTGTTCTTCATTACGAACGACTTTTCGTCTGCTGCGACCAATTACACAAAGTCGTCCATGCTAGACCCGACATTCGTGTTCTCGCACATTCAGCTTGCCGTCGCACAATACAAGTTGGGCAACCTCTCGAACAGCATGGCGACGTTCCGACGGACAATGACGTCGTTCCCTTCAAGGGGTGAAGTCTGCAACTACTAGTATGTTTCGTGGAAAAGGTGTAATCAAACCGCACCTAACAGACTCTACGCTATAGCGGTGAACTGTTGTTGGACCAACAACGCTTCCAAGACGCCGTCGAGAAGTTTGACAGGGCGATCGAACTCGAGAAAGCCAAGTCAGTTCCCCTAGCAACTTGTTACTGTTTTGACACTGAATGGGAATTACTAGCTCCCCTCCCAATCCTCTGCCTCTTGTCAACAAAGCACTTGCCATCTTCCAATGGCGTCAAGACCTTCCAGCTGCAGAGGCACTTTGCCGCGAGGCTCTCGTTCTTGACCCTTCATGTGAGCCTGCCGTTGCTACACTCGCACAGCTCGCTCTCCAAAAGAGTGAAATCGAGGTTGCGATTACCTGGTTCGAGAAGCAAGTCCAGATGGCAAGAGGAGAAGCAGAGATCACTGCTGCGCTCACTTATCTCGAGGTCGGCCAACTTACGACATGTTGACATTTATGAAACTAAATCTTTGTATAGGCTAGCAAAGCACAGCTGGAGTTCATTAGAAACTACCCACAAATGGCGGAGCAATTGACTCAGATTGCACGCGGGATGATGTAGTTTCGACACTCATCTGTGCTAGTTTGTGAACAAGCATGTAGGTCAGGATTTGCTCAGAGACAATAGTACGCCCATGAAGAACATTAGAAAAAAGGACGTGCTTGAACCGCCCAGCCATTTGTTTGCCTGCAAGTTATCACGTCTTTAATTAGCTACACATGCTTTGCCTTCTGTTATTTCATTTCCATTTTCTCCTTCCCTCGCTCCCGCTCCCCCACTCCTCAGCATTCAGTCGTTCATGTCCGTCATGTTCATACACGTTTCTGCCCTCTGCTCGTTCGCCTACCCTTTGCGCCATCATCATCATCTTCCATAGATGTCGTCTTGTTGTCTGGACGAGCACCATGCTCGTCACGCACGTCGTTCTATATGGTTGAATACCATCGCTCGCTCACCACTCATTTCATGTCAATTCCGCTCTGATTCGGCCTTGCGAGGGTGAAAGTGGTGACGATCATTGGAACTCTTTCAAACCACTCGATCGAGTGTCAGCGTAGAGTGTCCTGGTCATATTGCGTGCGCTAGTCGCAAGGACGTTCATGTCGGTGGGGTTACCGTCCAATAATGACTCATCAGAGAACTCGCTCGGTTTAAATCTCGAAATCTCATATGTAGTATTCTGTACTATCGGTTACCACATACTTAGCCACCCCACATACTTAGCCACTTTCTGAAACTCGTCATATCTCCTCCACACATCACAAATTTTATTGTGATGATAAACCTACTGTATGTACAAAGGCTCTCTGAATTTCAATGGTGTCAATCCATGGAGTTTTGATCGAGTTAGAAAAACGACGTGACAAGAGGCAAAGTCACGGTGGTGACTGTGTTGCCGAGAGTTGCCACATCGGAGTGTGAATCGGCAGCTCTAATTTTTTCATGCTCGGCATTGCTCAACACTGCGGTTACGAGCGGAGTGTCAACACGGCGGGTTGTGACATAGTGTGTGGGTGGCCAAGTATGTGGTAACCGATAGTATGGAGGCAACGGGAGGGGTGCGTTAACCCGCGGGGGTACCCCATAGTAACGGCGGCGCCGTTATGCGTTACCGTTGCCAATGTTGGCTCCGGGGTGCGTTACGGCTAGCAACAGGTATTACGGAGCATGGAACCCAGTCGAAATTTTTCATATTTCGGAATGGAATGGATGATCCGTAGCAAGTCAGCAAGGAAAAAAAAAACCAGTTGTAGTATGGGAAGACCGTCCCGTACTAGTAGCAGCAATGACGCCTCTGAATCCGACACCTCATTGAAGGCCCGTGTAGCTCATGACGTTGCCGAGCGTACTGGATATAGAATGTCGCAAGACGGGGATGTGTGCGAGAGGATAAGGCTGAGACTTAGGAACAGACGGATGACCCCTTGTGAGGGGCGAGAGGCAACGATAGATTGATGCTCCCCCTAATATGCTGCTCGACTTATATA